>JAGFMF010011726.1:322444-426127 GCA_019455555.1 Galemys pyrenaicus
TCTCCTCATTTTTGGTTTCTGTGTCTTTATTGCTGTTATTGTTATTATTATTATTGTTCTTATTCCTTCCCTTGATCCTCCTTTGGTTCCCTTATGTTCGTCCTAAGGGAGGAACCATCTGGTATTTTTCTTTTGCCTTCTGACTTACTTCGCTAAGCATAATCCCCGCCAGATCCATCCATGTTCCTATGAACGAGTCTAGTTTTCATTTCTCATTGCTGCGTAGTATTCCATAGTGTCTATGTACCACAGCTTCCCGATCCACTCATCTGTTTTTGGGCATTTAGGTTGTCTTTCTTACTCCACCCCTGCCCGTCTTCTGAAGTTATCCACACTTGCATTTTCTATCCCTTTGTAATAGCTAGTCTATCGCTTTATTATTGTGCTGATTTCTTGTTTGAGTTACATTCCTGCCACTCCCAGGAAGAACTTAAAACTTTAAATTAAATTTCCATTTAAACATTCTGTATATTTGCTAAATAATTACAGTTATTTATATCAGGGGAACCAAAAGAAGCATTCATTTCTCTTATTTTGAAAACACTGTGGCTCAAAATGCATACAATTTACTGGGTTTAGGGGTGTGTTAAGTACATAGTTAATACTATGCTGTTTAAGGAAAAGATCTTAACTTCAATTCATAGAGCAAAACTTTTTTTGTAAATGTGTAATTTCCAAATTGTCCATAGTCTACAAAACAGTTTAATGTACTATTTCCTTTATTGCAGAGAGAGAGAAAAACAATTTGGCCCATTTATTACTGATACACTTGGGAGTCCCATTGTCAGTACATGATATGCTTTTCCCCTCCAAATCCTCCTATTTCTCCCCTTCTTTTCTTGCCAGCATCGACCCTTATGGAATTTCTTGGTTCAAGGACAAGTGCTGACTCAGCATGGGCCACTGTCTTCAGCTAACTTAGTGCTTTCTGCTGCATCTGAGCAGTTGCTTCTCAGGGAACAAATGAAGCACTAGCGAATTCTGCAATTCTCTTAGGAGCTATAGTTCTCTTCACTGATTATGAATTGTTTCTGGGAGAACAGAATGAGCTGTTAGGCTGCAAATGAGCTAACCTTTCATACTTGGTCATGTGGACTTTTAGCATTTACAATATTCCAGTCCTCATTTCTAAATTTCACCACAGAATTGCAAAAATTAAAGGATTCTATTGTCACAGAATAGAATTCTATGATATTTATGTATTGCAACCCTGGTTTCTCTACATAGCAGTCTCAAAGGAAAGTGATATGTCTTTACATTTCATATGTAGAAGACCTTAGTTTGTTTCAAAAATATGAATCTCAGTAACTTGGAAATCTGATATGACCCAGTCATCAAAATCATGATGTAGATTAATAACATAAAGAATTTGGAGATTTATGACTCATAAAGTCATAAAAATGCTATCTATATCTTCTAGCTAGCTATTGGATACAGATATAAGGTTGGAATTATTATGAGTTCAAGTATAAATGCAGTGATTTCTCTACAAAAATGAGCAAGAAGTGACATAAGAAATGGTGAAATTTTTGTTTTCACAACCCTATTTACATCATCTATTAACTTGTCATATTGGTGATTTAAAATTCCATATACTGACTCTCATGCTGTATTCACTTTTAGCAAGAATTATTCATGAATCTTATATTTGAAGGCAGAACAATCCTGAATGGTGAGAGTTCTGTCTTATGTTTTTAAAGGTCAGAAAACATGCATTGTTATGTTTACTTTATATCTTTATTCTAGTAAAACTCTGTGCCTGCTAATTACCAAAAGTGGTATGCTTATGGAAGAAAAAAAGATTTATCCTAATTTGATTCAAGTACATAAAGGTGCCAGTTTTAAACATGTGTTGATAAAGCATATTAAAATAGTAAACTCACTAATAAGCATTTTTACATTTTGAATTGATTAAAGAATGTTTATGTAAAGAAAAGCACATTATGAAAGTAATTACAACCATTAATTATACTAATTCTATTTATCTCTTTTAAGGAAGGGTAGAATTTAATAAGGTGGTTTTTCATAAAGCCTTTAATCCATGACTTTTATTTTAGCCGCAGTGGATTTTCATATAATTTCCTTTTTTTACTTTTTCTTAATGTCAAATATCTTTGTAACTTCCTGGTGTCTGATCTCAGATACTTCTAAAGCTAATTGTGAGGCTTAATGGGCAAGATTTCTGTCTAGTAATTTTGTGTTTTAGAAGAAACATATTAATCCTAGAGAAGAAACTAGCACATTTTGCCTCTGTTGCAGACTTTGGCCTAGGTTAGCAAAAAAAAAAAAAAAAAAAAAAAGAATTTTTGGAGAGTTTTATTCGTTCAATTTTTAAGAAAGGAACAAAGAAAGAAAACCTTCNACTTTGGCCTAGGTTAGAAAAAAAAAAAAAAAAAAAAAAAAGAATTTTTGGAGAGTTTTATTCGTTCAATTTTTAAGAAAGGAACAAAGAAAGAAAACCTTCCCCGTGTTGTTTTTTAAAGTCTACTTTTGTTGCTATGCTATGTAGATAAATCAGTATAATCTAAGTTAGGTTTGATTTTAAAGTCCTGTTATTGATTCACTAAGTACTACTAAGTCTCTGCATCTGCTTTCTATTTACAAAATGGAGATGTTTTCTGCTTCTAATTTGTACCTCAGAAGTGCAATGTTCTATGGATTAATTAAAGAAGGGCAATAGACTGAGCATTGAGGAAGACATAAATATAGACAAAAGACAGCAGATCAGGTGTCTCTTCTTTTTGGGTGTGATTGATCTCAATTCTGAGAGTTTTATAAAGGACATCATCGCATTGTGTCAAGTGGTTCAGTGACTTGCATTATAATGATATGAACTGCCCCAGAGTTTTATTTCTCTGGTGAAATGACTTACTACAAATATGTTTTTTCAGATTCCAACTTTTCCTAAGGCTTCTTCAGCTTCAGAAACTTAATTCCAAATGTATCATATTACTTTGCTATTGACTAGTCACTTTCCCTGGTTCTTTCAGTTTTCCTAGGGTAGTTCATAATCTCCCTTTCAGCAACCTTTCCTTCTTCTTCCTTACACCTTTCACTCACTTTCAGCATATGAATTTTGTATCATTGGTCTGCTCATGGCTTCTTGGGCAACACTAGTATGAAAGTAGGATTATGGAGGTGATGATACCAGACCTTTGAATTAAATTGCTTGGGACTGAAGCTGCTTCTCCTTGGCTGTGCAGAATTGTTGATGGTGCCTTAATTCTTCATTGCTAAGATTCTTCTGAAGATTATAAATTGAAGGTCTATACCATAGTGGCTGGCATATAATGAATGATTTTCTTATTAATATTAGAATTTTTAAAAGCTTAGGTAAAATGAAAAAAACAGAATCTGTAAAGAAGAATAAAAAGAGCAGTCAGAAAACCAGCATGAGATTATGATATCCAGCATGAGTTATGTCTTAGAATTAAAAAATAAGAGAGTCTATGTAGCCTTTGTTCTGTGGTCTATGGATCACTAGTTTAGGCTTTCACTGGAAGCTTGCTAGAAATTCTGACTTTCTGGTCTCATCTATCTAAATCTGCATTTTAAACAAAATCCCAAGCTCACTTGGGCTGCAGAATAGATAAGTGGGGTTTGGAGTAAACCAACCATTGAATTTGCCTGCTAGACCATAACTGGAGAGGTGGAAGAAATGAGTAAGTGACACATTAAAGAGAGAAAGAGTTACTGATAATTCTTTCTAGGACCTTAGAAGTCAGCACTGTTGAGAAAAAGGTAGATGATACTTTTAACATGCAGCAGAGTTGAGGGGAAATATGTTTATTTTTATAAAATAAGAAAAGTTAAGTGTGTTTAGGTAGATGTGAAGCATCATCTTATAGTGAGTAAAGACTAAGATATAATACAGAAAGAGAAGACATTGATGACTAGTGAATTTGAGAAAACACCTCTTCTTATATAAGCACAATGGTGGAAGAATTTGAGGTCAAGAAGAAGGAAGACAGATGTACTCTAATTATCTTCAGCCTTCAGGCATAAGTGGGTAGGGAAGCATTTGGTAACTGGTATTTTGACAGGTTTGTGACACTTTGGTGTGTGAGATAGGACTAAAGTAGTACATAAATTTTAAAATCATTGCCAACTGATTGATCAGTACTTGCTGCATGAAATATATTGAGAAGGATTCTGAAGCTAAAAATTAGTATAAATAGGTCACAGGGCTATGCTTAGTCCCTGTCATTGATAATTAGGGAGAAGTAGTAGTGTTTGCTTCATTTGCCATCTTGTTATAGAGAGGTCTTCTGGCATTGTGTAAATATTAGTGAGTAGAAGTAAGGAAATGACTTTAAGATGAATTTATGGTAAGTTATTTTTGCAGTATTATTTGATCTTTTTCCAGAATTAAGGAATAGGAAAAACAGTCAAAGGGCCAAAACAATAATGAACTCATTTTTGAAAGATGATTTTTCAGGTATAGGCAAAGGGCCTAAATTATCATATTTCCATATTCTAGAAAATGTGGTCCAATGGAGGAACATATACTATATAATTTAAACACCAGATCTACTATTTATTAGCTATTTCAGTGGATAAATTACATTTAACTTACAACTTCAATGAAACACTTTCTTATCTTTAAAATAGAAGCAATAGGGACCTCCCTGGTGGCACAGTGGGTTAAGCAATGCACTATGAAGCAAAACGCAGCCACTGCAGCATGAGTTCGATCCCTGCTGCTGGTCAGGGAGGGGACCCACGTGGTGAGGCAGACCTCTCCTGCCTTGCCCGCTGCTCCCCTCAGCAGTGTGTTTCAGTCAGTCTGTCTATTCTGCTCCCCACTCTGTCTGATGATTCCTCTCACCTCCCTCGACTCTGGCTTGTACCCCAGCTCTTGTATGCATATAAATAAATCTTTTAAAAAAACCACAAGTAATAGTAATTTCCAAACAATTCAAGAGACATTACATAATGCAACACAATGCCTGATACATTATCTCATGTTAGTTCTTTATCCCCTTTTGATTTTTATGTCAATTTCTCCTATTTCTATTAATGTTCTGTGAGTGCTCAAAGCAGCAAGAACCATGGAGATTGAATAATAAAATGGCAGACTTGTAATACTCCTGTCATTTTTACAGTACTATCATTTCTTAATCTCCTTAACTTCCATTGTTTTATGTGTTTATGGAAATAAACTGGAGGAAAATAGATCATGGGTGATGTTCCTTCTAAGAGTTGTGAGCAAACCTCTCAGAGTCAGTGATGTGTAAGTGATTTATGGAAGTGAGGTGCCATCCCAAAGCAGGGTCAAAGCTGGTAGTATCCTGTAAGTATTGAGAAGAAAATAATAATTGACATAGCCTAGGTCCTTTGGAATAAAGGTTTGTGTAATAGATCATGGTAACTGGTTTGGATCTAAGACCAAGGATTTGCACCAGTGGAAGTTCTCTGCCCCCAAAAGACTTGCTACAATCCCAGTCAAAACTTGTCCTTAAGTCCTACACCAGTTCTGACCTTTCAGTCGTGAAAATCGTAATGAACTTTTACATGAATACACTTCAGAAGAGTAGGGCTGAGATCTAGAAGGTGGAATATATAAATTTCATAAGCACCTATCCCTTTTACTTTTTCAAGAAATTCAGGAACATATGATGCTGACATATGACAACCTTTTTAGATAAGGCTGTTATGCCCTTGCTACAAGGCAACTTTCCATCTTTGAAGTTGTTACAAGGCTATAATGTGGTTTCTAAAAGAAGTGTTCATAGCTATTTGCCTAGGTCATGTTACATTTGCAACTAGAAAATTCTATAACCTGACTTTCCTATTTTTACGTAAAATTATGCCTTCAGTTAAATTAGCCATGTCTTATTGTTCACTTCATTCAGTACAACACACACACATACACACACATAATATAGAAATATATTGGACTAAATCTGTTTATTAAAGTGTCATACATTTGATAAGTTTTATTAACATGCACTTCTTAAAATGTAATATTCACTATCCTTAAGTATAATTCATTTCTCATTATCTTCCAATTTGTACGTATGAAATTAATTTTTCTCTTGGAATATCTATCAGAATAATGCTTGTGAGCCTTCTCATAAGTAATAGATGTTCACTGAAGAAGAATTTAAAAACAGAGATAGGCAAAGAGGATAAATAAAATCATACTTGATTACATCACTGTGGGAGTCATTTCTATTTCCAGTTCATTGCAAGGGACAGTGAACTTGCAGACGTGGTGCGGGTCTGAGGTGATAACATTAATTGACAAATCAAGTTGGTAGGGGTCATTGGACTAGAGAGAGCAGCTTTTATTTAGCTCTGTTTATTTATGCCATGCAAGAATGTGAGCTTGTGTTTGCCAGTTCCTTTGTGTCAAGAAAATACTAGATTTTTAAAATATGTCATACAAAATTTAAATGACTTAAAATACCAAAAACCACGTACAAACCAAATAGCACAGGTCTGTGCTATTCTTTTTCTCCTTTCTGTTTATAAAATCCAACACTTTCATTGTAAAGTACTACACATGCAAAAACATTGTTTATAATATAATGAATACTTGTGAACCCACTTAAGAGCATCACCGATAGGTGCTGTATACCAGTCCAGTTCTATGTTAACTGTTACCCAACAAGTTTGTATTTCTCATTCCCATTTGCTTTCTGTAGAAAAAAATATTGCAAAACAATATTTTATTTAGTTTTTTGTTTTGTTTTGTTTTGGGAGCTTTGCGAGTATGGAATGATCATGTATGCTATCTTGACAACTTGCTTTTTTCCCCATTGAATATTATATTTTAAATTCATTAAGGTTATAATATATAAATGGAGTTGATTTATTTGTACTTCACTTTAATATTTCATTAGTTGAATAAACCACACACATTTTTTTCCCTATTTTAACCTTAATAAGCACTGATGTTGTTTTAGGTTTTGATAATATAGTAAATACATTTCTGAACATGCTTCGTGTTTCTTGATACGTGGACAGAATGTTTTAGTATATATCTGAAAAGGAGGACTGCTGACTCATGATTTGTATATGTTACACTTTATAGGATTCAATTTTATAAGGGAATTCAAATTGTTTTAAAAGAATGGCTGGTACTAATTTATGTGCTCATTAGCAATGTCTGAAAATTTCTATTCCACTTTTCCCACAAATTTTGTTTGTTTAAATTTCTTAATTTTGTCATCTGTGGGATAGTAATTGCTTTTCCTGTTTAGCATGAGGTTATCTTTTGATAAGTTTATTCAAAATAACTTTCCTTTTCATCAGAACTGTCTCTTTTGACAGTTTGTCTTTGGTGGTGTTTCTGTATCTTAGTGCCTATAGGAGTTGTTGGAGTAATCAGTTACTAATCCTGTGTTAATTTTATGTTTTCCTAGTATCACTTTATTTATAATGTCCCGTGATAAACAGAAACTTTAAAAATTATCTATCTATCTACTGGAGAACAAAAAGGGTAAATTTTTTGAAATACAGTGCTAAGAAAAGCAGCGGGAGAGATAGGAGAAGTCTATTGTCAGTTTTAAAAATTTAAATGAATCAAAATTTACTGTTGTTTCGTTAACAGCTGCCACTGTCTTGTTTGACAATTCCTTTGTTTGAAAGGCCATAAAGATATTTTCCTATATTTAATTATAAAATTGAAGTTACCTATCCTTTCTACCTTTTAATCTACTTGGAAAGACTTTTGTGTATGATTGAGGTAGAGATCTAGTTTCATTTTTGTTTCACATATGTTTAACTTTATTACTGTCATTTAGTGCTGCCATTGCTATATATCAAACATGACATATACTAAGCACATGATTGTTTCTGGACTCCATTTGAGTCCAGTGATAAGAACTTTGCTTCTCACACATTTTCTTCTCTTTGTTTTATAAAAAAAAAAGAAACCATAGAACATAATATTTTGTTTAAATGTGCTTTATTTTCTGACAAGAAAATTCAAATTAATCTTATGGGGAATAAAGACCATCAGTTTAATTTCATATCTTTTCTATCCTCTTTATGTTGGTTGTAATGATTTCCTCTTTCCCTTGTTTAAACTCATGATGATGCACTTGTGTTTTGGAAAGAGAAGAACATGGCTGTGTTTCACACATAGACTCGGGATGGGAAAACTGAATATGGAAACCCTTATATAACCTATAGCCAAGCTGAAGAGGAACATTCCTCTCTGTGGTACTTCTCAGAATAACAGGGTTATAATTGTTGAATTCACTCCATAGGTCACAGCCTTATGCTTGAATATATTGCTGAAAGAAATTCTTGTAAATATCTAGACACAGTGATTATAAATTATCCTTTTCCATCTGCTACTAGTTTAAAAATCTACTAAACCCATTTTTTTCAGCCCCTGAAAATCTGCCACCTGGCTAAGTGCTCTCACACTATTTACATATGGGGTATTTTGGATTTTCTTAAAGATTTTCCCCTTTGTTCTGCTTCAATATCTTATATATGTTTAATGTTAAAAGTAGCTACACATTTCCTTATCTCTATCAAATAAAACTGACTAGATTTTACTTTGTCACTCTTTTTTGGGGGGATTAGAAATGAAATAAAACCCTGGTTGTTGCTAATAAATTGTTTTGTCTCTTCTGTCTCATGTAGCTGTAGAATATTTAGATGTTCACCTAAGCCTTTATTTCCATTTTGCAAAATACCCTTTTAATGAACTCAAATTGAAGAAAAAGGAATTAACTTATATCGTTGTTGCATTATTTAGACTTTTGTAATAACATACTTACTGTGTTATTTGAAAATGAACTAAAAAGGTAGTTTATAGATCTGTTCTCCTTTATTTTTATCCTTCCCTCTTCCTCTCTTTTCTTTTTTCCCTCTCTCTTTTTTATTGTTTGTTTTTCTTAAACATTGTTACTATCTTTATATTGAAATCTTAAGAATACTTTTTTTCCTATTCAATCTTTATCAATTCAATGACTTCTTCAGTGGAATTTCTAATTATTTCTTGAATAAATTGCCTCTAAATGTTGTTGGCTTTTCACTAAAAGAGAGTGTATGTGAGGTCAACTAACTCAAGATAGCTAGCATTATTATTTTCAAAATCTTTTTAGAATGTTCCAGAGCAAGTCATGAAAAGTGTTTCATGGTTGATCAAGGAGAAACTCAGAGGGATGAATGAGGAAGTATGGTGCTCACTGAGTCTGTCCCTGCCATCACCCTAAAAAGGAATTGTTTGCATCAGTTGAACTGCTGCTCTAGAGGAAAAAAGGTTTATGGAGAATCTTTAAATCATTATAGGGTAGGAATGAATTATAAGGTCAACTTTCCCACCATCTGCCAATGCAATAATTTTTTTGTTTGTTCAAAGTATATTAAGAAAAAGAGTTTTTTATAGCTCTTTAAGTTTTGCTATCTCAGTTGCCTTTTTCCTCCCTCTTGTCCCTTCCCCTCTCATATTATTTATAACTAGTTCAGTAACTAGTATAGCTTGATCTTAGGGATGATAATACCAAAAGGGTAAAAAGTATGAATTTGATTAGAGTAGAGCACAAAGTTATTTATTCCTGAAAACCATTGTGCATATAGTCCTATAGGTTCTTCAAGTCCCAAGTGGGTTACCTTCTTCCTGTACTCACTAGCAAGCCAGTCAGTGTGGTTCTAGTTAGAATCCCATAAATCTACAATATAATTAATTGCATATCCTTTCAAGCTAGCAGTGAAAGGAGTAACACTGGCCAGGATTTTGATGTTTTGCCATATTCTGAAATCAACATTATGGTATACGACACTGCTGAAAACATTAATTTAGAGGGTGGTTGGAAATTGCTGAAAATATTGAACTCCAGCTAGTGAACCCAAACATTCTTTTTTTTTCTTTTTCCTAGATCAGAGAAGTCCATGTAGTTAAAACTTCACTCCAAATCTATTCTCTACTTCAAGTATATATGCATAAAACCGTATATATTTTTGTTTAGTAAGCTCAGGACAGCTTCTTATAATATGTCTGTAAATCATGAGTGTGAGGGAATTGGATCATCGTGCTCTATAACAAGTATATTCCACAGTAGTCAGTTTATTTTATTTGACTTTTATCTAGCCCTTGCTGGCAATACACTGGATTTTGTTTGATGCATTTTGCATAAGGGTTCTATTTGGTCCATAATGGTTTGTGTAATGAACTATTTGTCCTTTTCTAGATGACATCCAGTTGCTTAAAACCTATAATGAGATGTCAGGTGAATTGCACTGATTGGCATTGATGGATGAACTTGTTGAAATATTGCTGGGTTTCCTGTAGAAGCATAGAGGAAAATTGCTGTTTAGAGCTTTGGGTCTCCTAAGCATTGAAACTGTAATCACATAAACAGAACCGCTTTGCAGGTCCAAGGTGTCATTGTGAATTTTCTGGCTAATCCATCCATTCATCTCTATGGTCCAGAACTTGCGCTTCATGTCACTCTTTGCCTTTGTTCTGCACTTTGATCTTTCAAAATGTCTGTCAGAAGAAAAGTGTTTATATTGAATTATGTGTGGAAAGGGGTAGGGGGCATACTTCAGAAGCTTGGCATGAAATTTGCTAAACAAACCTTGCCAGTTGCTCTGCAGCAATAATCGAGGTGTGGATTTCAGTTTAACATTATGTAGATACACATTTTCCTCTTAAAAATGACTTTAATGTGACTAAGTACAGGAGATTTAATTCTTCTGTAGAAGGTGTCTAGAAACCTTATTATTAACTGTTAAAACTAATGCTAGGGAGGAAGATAAATGATTTTTCAAGTATAAATAGTCTCCTAGATTCTGATTAGCTGCTTGGGATGAAGTATCTTTTTATGTTTTATCCCATTGATTCTAATATCCTAATATAAGATAGTAAATCTGTTTCATTGTTTCATATTATGTATAGACACATATAGACATTAGGATTTCTACAGTGAAATAAAAACAAATTAAAACAAGAATATAAACACAAAAGCCAAAAAAAAAGGGTGAATTATTAGTTGCCACATTCTGTTCCATTCATTTTTGCACATCGTTTTTCAATAATCATGGAATAAAGCTTGTTGTTTTCCTCTAGAGAATCCCAAATTGCTTGAGTATTCAGTCGTTTCCACTGACACGATGCTATGGACAAGAAAATATATGCTGATTCTGTTTCACAGACTAACTTACTTTGCGATGGGTAAAAACAAAATTCAGAGATAGTATTAAAATGATTATAGTCTTTGCTTAATCTTGTCACTGAAGTGTTGGTACTCTCTATTGCTGTACCTGAGATTCTTGGGGTATAGGCAGACCTTATGACAATTTTGGGACCCTTCTGAACTGAGATTGAATCCTAGTGTTCAAGGAAATCAATGATCTCCTTGACTCAGTTGTTTTCTCACTGCAAGTATGGAATTCATGCAATCTGAATTAGGTCAGCCAGCCCAATCAGTTAACAAATTCTGATTTGTCTGTATGGCCCAGGCATCAGCATTTCTCAGAGCAGTCCTAGCAATTCCAACGTGCAGGCAGATTTGAGGAACATTGGACTAGGAAGAAAGAACACAGTGGTTGCAGAATGAAACCTATCCAGGCAGAATGAAACCCATAGAGTGGTAGGCTGCCCTGCTGGGCTCCACAGGACTTTTCAATGCTGAGAACTAGCACTGGCATGACAGGACAGTGGCTAAGCCTGCAGCAAAGAGCTTGTGATGGAAAAGTAATTTGTTTGCCCTGTTTGCCAAGTCTGGATTTCTCCTGGATAACTCAAGATAACTTCAGTTAAATAAGTTTAGATTAGTTAAGTTTAAATCCTCTAAAGGTTTTGATTTCCTTAATGTAGGTAAATCTTCCCATACTAAGGCTTAATTTTGAATAGCTGAAAGCATTTCTATGGACAAATAATAGGAACAGAGACATAATTATTTCCAGCAGAACCAGGGCTCAAACTAGCCCAGCTCATAATCTACCAGTTATAGAAAAAGCTTTGTTAACTAGCTCCAGAACTTCTAGGAGGCTAGGTTGTGTTCAATAGTGTTGGTGAACATGTAGATAACATTATGATAGCGGTTAGCTGAATAGGCTAAGGCACTTTGTACAAACATGTAAGTTTTGAACTATATAACAATTTTTCATTTCAAAGCTACGGAGTTTAATAAACTAGATATTGCATCTCTATATAGTCATTTAATTGTGATTCAAAAATATAAATGAATTGTAATTCATTTATAATTGTAATTGAAAAAAACTCCCCTGAGGAATTTTTTCCCCCTACACTTATAGTACTTTCTAGTTGATCACTATTTTTGTAATGGCACAAAAAGTGGTCATGTTTGTTCATTTAAAGTTAGTATTTATATAAATCCTGTCTTGTTGCAAAAAGAAAACTTCAAAAAAGACCTATGGTGTGTTTTTTTCTAACATGAGAAAGATCAAAGGCCATTTAAGTATGTCTCTTTATCTCAGTTTACTCATCTCTAAAACTGTTGTAATAATAGTGCGTACTAGTGCATACCTTTTGGGGTTATTACGATATATGGGTATATCTATTGGGAGTGTGTTAATGGCGATATTCAGTTGAGTTTTATGTCCAAGTATTCCAGAAATCCTGATGAACTTTATTTTACTTGAATATTGAAAACAAGTTTTTACTTTAATAGAATTTCATAGTAGTTTTAGAGATTCCACACGAGGAAATGAAGTCTGAGTTGTACATTTGCAATGCTACTTTCCTCAAAATTCAGGTGAAACTGAAGGAGCTTTGAAAGGAACATACTAAATCCTGAACTCTTGAGGCAACCCTTCTTTATAATCATTGGCCTTTTCAACATTCCCTTGAAATTTCTTTTATTTTGGAAAAAATATAATGTATTTTTTCTGGCATTTAAGAAATATTAACTTTTAAAGAGCAATAGTAGATTGATACTTAAGAAACTTGGAATTATTTTTGTGGCTGATACTTGATATATTTAAAATATGAAAATCACTTTATAAGTAGATATTAACTTGAATACCCTAAATATAATGGCAGACATTAATTTATTGGTGCTGTATATATTTTATAACATAAAATTATCAAAAAACAGAGTAGAATTAAAATGTGACTAGTACTGTGTTATGTGTGTTTCTTTTCATTTGAATGAACATTTAATCACTAAACTAATCTCTAACCCCTGAAGCATATGTGATTGGAGACAACAGTGTTTCAAGAAAAGAGAATGAGTGCTGAAGTTAGACTGATAGAACTACTAGGTTTTGAGCTTTATTTTTACATTATTTATTAGCTGTGCAACCATGACCAGATCATTTAATATTTTAGATGTTTATTTTGCTCTTCTGTAAAATGGATATGATAATACCACCTTGGTAAGATTGTGATAACAAAGGAGATTATTTATACAACGAACTTGGTACTGCATAAGTGGCCTAGATGGCACCCTACATATTGGCTGAGGGGTGAGTAGATGCTGAAACTCAACCTGCACTCCTTTTAATCAGTCTGGTGTGGAGCTGCACTCACATGGCCTGCTCTTGTAGGACTGAATTCTGTCAGTTCTGCTTGGCCCTAAATATAGGGAAAACTCTAGTTATATCACTGAACAACTTTGTATCTCTTTCTTCATTATGATATAGCAAAAATGTTTCTCTGTCCTCTCCTGCTAATCCTGATATCATTTTTTGAACATGAAATAATATAATAATATCAATGAAAAAAGATAAAGGTAATATATTACAAAGTTCCTTTCTAACTTTGTATTTTATGCAGAATAAGAAAGAACATTGAGTTATTGCTTAGGTGGGTGTTTTGAAAAAGGTCAAGAGGGCCTCCCTGGTGGTGCAGCTGGTTGAACGCTGCACTGTAAAGCATCAGCAGCACAGCAGCACCAGTTTGATCCCCGACCAGGGAGGGGACCCACATGGCGCAGCAGACCTCTCTTGCCTCACCTGCTGCTCCCCTCAGCAGTGTGTTTCAGTCAGTCTGTGTGTTCTGTTCCCTACTCTGCCTCTGGTGAGTCCTCTCACCTCCAACGCCTCTGACCTGTACCCAGCTTGTATGCATAAGTAAATAAATCTTTTCTCAAAAAAAAAAAAAAAAAGTCAAGAGATGATGATCTTTGTGTATCATCTGGACCAGAGCTGCTGTGTATGGAGAGCACAGAAAGTAAGGGCCTGGAGGGAGTTAGAGACAAGAGCCACTGTGAAAGGCAATGATTAGAGCCTGATGTTGCCTGGACCAAGAGATGAAGAAAGAAATACTTTGCTCAATTACAAGTTTTATAGAAAAAATTTAGTCTGAATGTGAGTCTTAAATTCTGTGCTAAAAGTGAGTATAGCAAAGACGTTTACCTTGATTTGAAATTTAAATAGCAGCCTTAGAGTTTGGGCATATATTTCAGTCTTTAAAGTAAGCAGGCTATGGATATATAATGAACAGCTATTCTTATTAGTCTTTTGTGCATGTCCTCCAAGGTAATGATAATAATGTAATGATGATTCACTGGTAAGGATGTCATTACACTAGAACATTTTAAAATTATAGTTATTCATATAAAGATAAGGATTTTATATTTTATTATTTCTCCCCTTCTTTTCCAGATTTAAAATAAAAACTTGGTCCTCTACGTAGACAAGGGAATATGGATGTGGTTCAGTTTTACATGTTGAAAAATACTTAAATTCTATTCTAGAAAACTTATAGAAGGTCTCAGAACAAAGCTAGTACATCTCGAGCCTTGAAAAACCAGAGGATTATAGTAGCTAAATGAGGTGCCTCTTTTTGCCCAGTGAGCCCAAACTAATAGCACCCAGGGACTAGGAAATCTGAATAAATAATTTAGTATAGATTTAGGGAAACATAAAAGAGATTCTTAAAGTTACTCTTAGGAGACAAGTCAAGGTGTTTCATCTGTATGAATGTCAGAGCAAATAGATAGTATTCTTTTTCGCATAAACAAATTTCACAGCTAAATTTCTCAGAGAGGAAATCATTTAGTGAATATATGGATGCATATTTACTTATAGTTTTTTTTGTATTTCCTAAAATATACTTATTTTCATAGATGTTTAGAAAATATATTTTTAATTCATTGCCGATCATATTACAGTACAGTGTTTTCATAACAATGCCAGGTATTTATCTAAGAATGGAATAAAGTCATGTTAAGACTCATTAGAGAGGAAAGGAACCTAGTCACAGCAGCAGGCTACTATAACTAGATTTTAGTAACCTAGTTTTTTCCTTCAGATATTTACCAGATAAAGTGAATTGTGTGTATGTGTGTGTATCCATATCTAACTGATCTAATTGTGGATGTATATTTATTTTTGCATATGTGTTTATATGTCTATGAATATGTTTATATATATGCATACTTTATTTTGGAGTAAACATGAATTTCATAAAAGCAGAACGTATGCCAAAATTAAACAAAATGCCTTCACATCAATATATCTGAGCAATTGAAGCTATAAAGCAGATAGCAAAGGGGGCTTGTTTTTATTAAATGACATCTGTAATGTTTTTAGTAGAATGAAATATGGAAATCTTTATTTTAATTCAGTTTTATCTAAAGCTGTAATTGGTTATTCACTCTATGAACACATCATTTTAATACAAATAATGAAATAAAACCAAAGCTTGTTTTTTAATGATTTATAGCTCAGAAATTATTATTCTTACTACACATAAGGCACTGTGTTTTTATTTGAGGTGCATTTTCTGAAATTTATAACTTTGTGACTCATAAATGACTTCTCTCCATAGTAATACTTTTGAAAATCATCACTCAAAAATGTAGTTCTCTGAATAATAAAAGATGCACTTAAGAGAATGAATATAAGAGCTACATTGTTTTTAGTATGTGTCATCAATCAGTTTATATTGATTCTTAGATAAGTATAGAGTAGACTAAAACCATATTATTTCACATTAGTGATCTCTTTGGTTTCTAAAATTTCTTTCAGTAGAGCAAACGATTAGGTTTGCCAATGTAGCAAATAGTCCCCAAATATATATGTACTAGAGAAAAAGCTATTTGTCTTACAACAAGAAACCTTTCTATTTTGTGAGCATCTTCTGAAGTAAATCAATATTAGCTTTTCATGGATCTTTGAACATATTGCACTATTCTGACTCTAAATAGCCTCCTGTTCTGTATCAGAAACTGAACTGAATTGGATAAGGAATTGGGTAGCCCATCAGTTATCTTCTATTGAAATTACACTATCAAAATTCACAGTCAGTTTAAAATATTTGAGATTAACCTTAAGTATGCAACTCTTTGTTATAGTTTCAAAATCTGTCACAAGATTAGTTAATTTTTTTCAATGCTTGTTTTTCCATTTTACTTAGAGGTTGTTGCCTCTCTTCACTGTATAGTTATTTATCTGGGGCTTACAGCACATTCCTGGTAATTACCATGGTGTCTGTTTCCTGACACAGTGATTTTAGAACAAGGCTAAGGGAACTTCTTTCCATATCAACTACAAGAATCCCCACCAAATTTTATGTCTTGAGACTAACTCATATTTAATAATGTCACTAAAAGGTTGGAATGATATCTCTCACACTTTTATCCACCTGGAGTAGAATGAAGTCACTGATGTTAGTCTCACTTTAAAACCCATTGAATTCCTAAAATAAAGTTTTTAAATCCTAATTAAAATGAGACATTTAATTGTCAATGAATACAAATGCATCACATTTCCACTTAAAAGAAAAAGAGGCTCTCTGACTTAGTCTTAAAAATATGCTTTTTAGAAAAGGTTTAAAACAAAATGACATAATGAAGTCAAAATCAAGTAATGGATGAAAATATATCACACAGTGCAAATAAGGAAACTGATAACAGTTTATAGAATATAAGCAAAAAATGCCATCAAATGAGAAAAAAATGGATTTATATTATACAAGTTAAAGACACCCATTGTTGAAAACAAAATTGTGATGCTTAATATATACACTCATAATACAAATAAAAGAGCTTCAAATGAATGATTAAATTGCAGTGTTACAGTTTGGCAATTCAGATTAATAAGGAAGTGACCAAAACAATAATTGTTATAATTTTGCCATAAAATTTGCCAAGAGTTCATGATTAAACAGAAAAGAACATGACAGAACATAGTAGAAGAATGAAAAATACTAAAGGACTATTCTTTTGCCCCTAATGCTGTTGCCCTTAACTTTTCTGGTATGGATCGCTATAGTTCTCAAAGGGTGGAAAGGATGATTGAATTCTTGCTATGTTGGACACTTTTTTACAAGGACTTCAATCAACTTCTGGAAAAACTGCTACCAACATTCCACAGGCTTCTCTCTTAGGGACTTTTTCTTTTCTTGAAGTCAGTGCATTATTTACAGACCTGCATCCCCATCTGGATGGAAACAGCAATTTGTGCCCTGTTCCCAAGTAACTTTCTTTTAGCTCCCTCTTTATATGCATAAAGTAGACCTTTTTGGGGGGAAATGATTAATTATGTTGAAAATGCAGTTTATTCTTGGTCTTTGACAAAATTTTTGGTAAAAATCTTGGCGAGTATAATTAATGTAGATGACAAAATATTTCCAACTAGAAAGAGTACAGTTTATATTATCTTAACACGAAGCAATAAAAATCAAGTACTTTGGAATAAACATAACAAAAGAAGTGAAGGACCTATACAAAGAAAACTATAAAACATTGTTAAAAGAAATAGAAGAAGGCACAGAGAAATGGAAAGACATCCCCTGCTTATGGATTGGAAGAATCAACATTATCGAAATGGGCATCCTAGCAAAAGCAATCTGCAAATTCAACGCTATTGCAATAAAAATTTCAGTGATATTCTTCAAAGAAATAGGATAAATATTGATGAAATTCATTGGATACACAATAAACCCTGGATCATTAAAGCTCTCCTGACTAAAATGAAGGGGAGTTGAGGTATCACAATCCCGGACTTCAGTTTATATTACAAAGCCATAATAATTAAAATTGCATGGTACTGGAACAAAAACAGAAACACAGACCAATGAATTCTAATAGAAAACCCAGAAATATATCCACAGATTTATGGACAACTAATGTTTGACAAAGAAACAAAAACTATGCAATGGAATGAAGACAGTTTGTTCAATAAATGGTGCTGGGAAAACTGGACTGCTACATACAAAATAATAAAGCTAGACTTCAACTTCATACCATGCACAAAAACCATCTCAAAAAGGATCAAAGAATTAGACATAAGACCTGAAACCATAAAATATATAGAAGAAAATATAGACAAAACAATATGATATACATCTCAGTAACATCCTTAAAGACACATCACCTTAAGCAAAGAAAGTGAAGGAAAAAATAAACAGGTAGGACTGCATCAAATTAAAGAGTTTCTATATAGCATAAGAGACATTAACCAAAACTAAGAGGTACCCCACAGAGTGGGAGATAATTTTTGCCTTCCATGCAACTGATAAGGGGCAGATTACAAAGAACTGATATGACTTAACAAAAATAAAGTCAACAGTCCAGTCAAAAAATGGGCAGAGGAACTTAAAAGTCATTTCTCCAAAAGGAAGTGCAAATGGCCAAAAAGCATATGAAAAAATGCTCAACGTCCCTCATAATCAGGAAAATGCAAATTAAAACCACAAGATAGCACCTTACAGTACTAAGAATGGCACATATTAACAAAACTAATAGCTACAAATGTTGGCAAGGATGTGGTAAAAAGGAACTCTTCTTCACTTCTTGTGGGAATGCAAACTGGTCCAACCACTATGGAAAGCTGTATGGAGGTTTCTCAGTCTACTAAAAATGGAGCTACCAGATGACCCAGCAATTCCACTCCTAGGAATATATCCAAAGGAGACAAAAACATTAATTCAAAAGAATACATGTACCCCTATGTTTATTGCAGCACTGTTTATAACAGATAAGACTTGGAATCAGCCCAAATGCCCAAAAATAGATAACTGGATCAAGAAGATGTGGTACATATACAAAATGGAATACTAATCAGCAATCAAAAAGATAAACCCATGCCATTTGCGCCACATGATGGAGCTGGAAGGGATTATGCTCAGTGAAATAAGTGAGAAGTAAAAAGAAAAGTACTAGATGGTTTCACTTAGGGGATCAAGGAAAATAAAATAACAGCAACAGCAACAATAAAAAACACTATAAAACAAAACAAAAACAGACAACTATAAATCACAGACATTCTGCAGGGGAGGGAGAGGGAAAGGGATCAAAATAAGGGTGGGAAGAGCACAAGGGACTATGGTGATGGTGCACGGGTGAATTGGTGGTGGAAATTCTATGTGAAGTACAACTGAGAAAAGAAAGCAAACATCATAAGAAATAAAGAAACAAATAAATAGATAGAATATATAAAAAATAAGAAAGTAGACATTAATGAAGATTTAAAAAGGCTTTATAAAAATATTAGTGATATCAAATGAAGAAAATCACTTTCCTAAATTTTGGATCAAAAGAGAAATAAAAATTACTGAAAGTTAAAAAAAAGAGTGACAATGATGAGGTCACATATCAGAATGTATGGGATAGGACAGAGCTACAATTAACAGGCACATTTCAGGCCTATAGTTTGTTAGTAAGAAAGTGAAAATAAACTGTCCACTCAAAACAAAAATTTAGATAAATAGTGCTTGGAAAGAATATGAAGGTAGTAATTTTTAAAACAAAATATTGATGAGAGACACATTTAATTGTATACACAAATATATTGAAGAACACAGTATAGAAAAAATACATGTTGATATTGTGGGTCTTATTTCAAGATTTGGCAGTATGTTTAATATTAGAAAGTATTTTAATGTTTTACATGGTGTTTTTACTTGCTTGTTTCATTTATTGCCTTAAGTATATGGATTCTTGGATAGTTCATGAAAAAGTTTAATGCCTTTTCATTAAAAGGCATTAAATATTAAAAGGCATTAAATGCAAACCTGTTTTTATAAAAGATTTTATACACCTTTTTATACAAACTTATGGATCGCTGAAGTAAAATACAAACTTGTTTGCGAGTGATATTTTTCTGGGTAGTGTCAATATTCACATCTCAAAGTAGTCTGGGAACCTACAACTTAATTATTATTTTCACTGGAGCAGTAAATCACCTTGATAGGCTAAAGGGGAAAATCTGTATGATAATCTCAAAAATTTAGAAGTCTCAAAAATTTAGTCTACATCCATTCTGTATTTTTTAAAAAGTAAAAAAAGAAAATATAGTTATGGAAAGATGCTTTCTAAACAGTAGTCAGTTCTCTCCTAGACAGCATGTTTAAACATCAGTCAGAAGCAATAGAGAAATGCCATTGATGGTCTCATAAACAAGAAAAATTATTCTTCATTTTGGTGTTCTAGTTTATGTTACTAGCTAATACACAAATTCAAGAGCCAAAATTTTGAGATATATCTTTTTGAAATATGAAGAGGATTTTGCTGTTATTTTTGGAAGATTTTTTTAAGCAACAGTTTTCTAATGTTTAATGAGGAAATACTATGCATCAAGTACTATTGTAGGCACTGGAGATCAAACTACAAATGAACAAAATTTCAGATAGAGAGCTAAATGATCTTAGATATGATGTTGTTGGCTACTTATAAAGCCCAAATTTGTCAACAAAAATTTTATAAGGGAGGGGCCTCCCTGGTGACACAGTGTGTTGAGTACCGCACTGTGAAGCATCCGCAGCACAACAGTGCAAGTTCAATCCCCAGCCAGGGAGGGGACCCACATGGTGCAGCAGACCTCTGCTGCCTCACCTGCTGCTCCCCTCAGCAGTGTATTTCAGTCGATCTGCCTATTCTGCTTCCCACTCTGTTTCAGGTGAATCCTCTTACCTTCCCCCACCCCTGCCTCTGGTCTTTACCCCAGCTTTTTTATGCATATATAATATTTAAAAAAATAAATAAAAATATAAGGGAATAGTAAGTTAGGAGGATGTAAAATACATATAAATGTGGTATTTTAAATATAATCATACCTAAAATGTAATGGACAAATATCACTACTTATTATAGCAACATGTGGTATCAAATATATACAACACAAAGTATTCGGCATATTATGAAGAAATCTAGGTATACATATATATTAATATCATTTATGAATATACTTATTTTAAAGTTTAAAATGATTAAATAGTATGTTTCTGACTAGAAAGATTCATTGTATATGTCATTAATCTTATTTTTTTGTGTTTATAAATTTATGAATTGTACTATAATCCTAACAAAATTCTTTTGGAAACTTGTAAAGAGAATATAACATTCATCTGGGATAATAAGCACAAAAACAATCAAAAATAATTTGATGAAGGAAAATAAAAGGATGCCTGCATTGCAAGATATTAAAATACAGTATAAATCTACAATGGAACTTAGCTGGAAATTTCAGACATAAATAAATTAGAACAGGATGGCACATTTGTACAGTTACTGTCTTCACCCATCTTACTCACCATGGCAGACATTCATTGCTAAATGACCTAGGCACGCTTCCCTACTGAGCCAGAACATGGTCTCAGAATACTCTAGACAGGCACTATTAGACTATCAAAGTTGGCACATGATCTAAAACATTTTGGCACCACATTCAGGTATATGGTATCAGTGGCATTTAAGTTAGTAAAGCGAGCAAGGATTAGTTCAGAAATAATTCTGGAAAAACTGACTAACTCTTTGAAAAAATAGTTATTCCTTTACTTCATATTATGTACTAAAATAAATTCCAGATGGATCAAAGGATTGAGTGTAAAAAAAGAAAGCAGGAAGGAGCTTGAAGATACTACGATATTTGTCGAACATCAAATGAAGATCTTTTTAGGGTGAAAACTAAGGGAGAAATTCATAAAAGAAAAGATAGATTGATGAAATCACTCTAAATTTTTAAATTTTTATGTCTTAGAACAGTTTACAAAATATACTAAGTATGTTTTATTATGTTTTGTGAATTTTTTTAAATTGTATACACAATTATACTAAAGAGATTAAGTTGAAACTTACAAAAATTCTAGCATTTATTTAAAGTAGGGAGCTATGAATCATTTATTTTATAAAACTATTTTAAATAGGTTACTCTAAATGGAGTATCTATCAACTTTATGAAAATATGCATAAGAAACTAATACTTACAGAAATATAGTATTTGATAATTTTATATTACTTCTGAATTCCCTTACAACTCTAGACATGTGTAGTAATATTCTACTTTTAAATCTCAAGAACCTAAATTTCAGTGATATAAATAAAAAACCCTGGATTATTCAAATAAGAATTAGTTGCATTATGATTCAAAGCAGATATTTTTGTGACCTCCATAGAGCATACCCAGCATTAGTTATGAATCTCTATCTTGTTGGTGCCAGAATTAGAAAAAAAGAAGGAAATAATTTAGGTCTATTGATTTTATTTCATTTTTATTGTGCTGACATTGGTTTACAACACTGTATATGATACAGAGCTAGAGGTTCACACTTCTTCAAGTGTATGTTACCACACTTAACCACCAAAGTATTTATATCCTCCACCACGGTCCACTGGGCATTCTCTTACCTTTACTTGGAAATTCATACCTTACCCATTGGTAGTCTCAATTTTACAGTTAGAATTATTTAGGATTTGTTTAGTTTTAGCTTTCATGTATTTTTTTGACTTATTTCTCTGTATTTGACACATGAATGTGAAATCATTCAGTTTTTGTCTTTCTACTTGTGACTTGTATCACTAAGCATATCCCCTCAGGCTCCATCTCTTTTATCCCAATGACAATAATTCATCTTTTTTTTTTAATAGCTGAATGCCATTCCACTGTTTATATAGACCATCTTTTTACTCTACCCATCTGTCTTTGAGAACTTAGGTTTTTTTTTTTTGTTTGTTTCTGTCACTTAGCTATTGCATATAGTACTTTAAAGAAACTTAAGAGTACAATATTCCTTTGAGGTAATGTTTTTGCGTTCTTTGGGTAGATAACTAGGAATGGAATCACTGATTCATCGTAGATATGCTTATATACTTTGAGAGTCCTCCTTACTATTTTCCAGAGGGATTCATCCTACATTCCCATTAACTATCATGAGGTTTTCCTTTTTCCTTCCTGGCCTTGCCAGCACTTGTTGCTGGCCTTTTTGATATGGGATATTCTCACACATATCAGGTAGTATGTCATTGTAATTTTGTTTTGCATTTCTTTGATAATTAAAGATGATGAACAATTTTTTTATGCCTGTTGGTAATATGTATATCTCTTTTCAGAATTATTTACTTATCTTTTTCTGCCCACTTTCTAATTGTATTCTTTGTTTTCTTTTTATTGAGTGTGAATTATTTGTAGATCTTGGATATTAGTCCCTTATTGAATTTATGATGTGCAAGTATTTTCTCACATTTGGTAGGGTGTCTTTTCATTTTAGTGATAGTATCTTTTATTTTGAAGAATCTTTTTAGTTTGATGTATTTTCTTTGCTTTTACTGGGGACATCCTAAAAGCCAATACTTTTCAGTGTTTTATTTATGTTTTCTTCAATGTATTTTATGCTTCAGTTCTTATATCCAAGTTTTCACTCCTTTTTGAGTTAATTTTATTATATGAATCAGTTATATCCTATGTACAAACAATGAACTGACATAAAAGGAGATCAAGAAAATATCCCATTTACAATTGCATCACAAAGAATTAAATATCTAGTAATTAGCAAAGTAGGTGAAAGACCTGTTCAATGAACTCTCTAAGAAATTAATTAAAAGAAATTTAAAAAGACTCAAGGAAATGGAAAGATTTTCTCTACTTATGTACTGAAAGAATTAACATGCTAAAAAGTCCTACTTACCCAAAGCAATATAAAGATTAAATGCAATCCTTCCCAATTTCAATAAAATAAAGTGAATGCTAACTGAAATTTATATAAAACAATAAAAGACCTCAAATATTAAAAGCAGTCTTGGTGAAAAAGAAGAGCAGACATATCACACTTCAGTCACAAACTATACTACAAGCTATAGTAATCAAAACAGTATTGCATTAGAATAAAAATAGACACACAGATCAATTGGATAGAATTAAGAAACCACATATAAGCACAAACCTATTGATATTTAATTTATAGTAGAGGAACCCAAGAGTATATAATAGAGAAAGTAGATCTCTCAACAAATAGTACTGTAAATACTGGATGACCATATACAAAAGAATTGAAAAGGTTAAACTTAAATTCAAGTGTGATTTTTTTAAAAGCAGTGAGGTAGGGGATGTTTATTTTACCTTACTTTCTGTACCCATTCCCAGTTCCTTCTGTGTATCTCCCATTCAGTCTTTCTGGGGATAATAAGGTAGATGCATGTTTCTTATAGATAATGTTACCTCTTGGAGATGAAGCATGACATTTGGGTAAAAACTGAACTCTTCCCATTCTTATTTACCATTTACAAATGTGAGCATATGCTTGAAGATAATCCTTTGATCCTCGTTCTTTTTGGTCCACCAACTTGTAAATCTTTTATTCAAGTTCTTGTTGCCAAGGGTATTAATGCTGAAAAAAAAAAAGACTTATTTCTTTATAACATATTCTGGAACCTTTAATTCTATGCATTATAGGCTTCTTGCTACACAAAAAGGAAAAACGAGGGAAACAATATATGTATTATATCTTCAGGTAAGAAATAAGCATCCTCAAATGTATAAGTATTTGAAAATTGTTAGTTATACTAGATAGGCATATATTTATTAAATCTTCTCTTGGCATGTTTCTTTTTCAGTTCTTATCCTTTTTCTTTTGATTATCGGCACCATAAGGAATGAATACATTTATGTTAGTATGCTACTGAATGTAGCTGGTTTAGCTTGGTCTGGGTTATGTGAGTCTACAAAATTTAATTACATATGTTTTGGAAGTACATTTGTCTATACTGTGATTGATATATTTGATTGTTCTCTGGCTGGAGTTTGGGGACTTTACACTTATACACCAGGGAGAATTATATGAAAACTCCTAACTGATTATAACAAATTTCAAGTTGACAAAAATAAAGGGCACTGCTATATTTAGGATATTGTCCCTCTAAACTTTTTGACAAAACAGTTTTCTTCTAAGTTAACTTTAGAAAATACTTCTAAACAGAATGACGTAGCCACTTTTATTCACAGTCCCCAACCTGCACAACAAAAGCCACGGATTCTTTTATTAGTAAGTATATTTTATAATATTGCAGACACCTTTAACATTCACAAGAAGCTGGAAGAAAGAATTCCCCAGCACAGGGACTTTCTAAATTTTTAGTAACTTCCACATTGGTTGTCAAAAAGAAAAATCATACACCATCTAGCCCAAGGCTACATTTCTAGTTTCTCTTATTAGTTAATGTACTGTTTGTGCTCGCAAATTTTACTTTTCAGTATTCAGCTGATGAGACATTTATTTTCTGTTTCCTTTGGGCTTCGCAATTTTCAATTTCTGGTGTATCTTTTTCTGCCACATCTCTGGTGAGATTCTACCTGCCTTAGTGGTCCAGCTTAAGATAACAGAGTACTTCCCCTTACTCTCAACTTTGAACTTCCATAGGCTGTTTGTTCATACCTCTGATTCCATACAGTTGTATAGACTTTGTGTAACTTTTCTTGTTAGCCAGAATAACACTGGTATCACATATATGTGGTACTCCTTTCTTTTTCTTTCCTGTGGATAATTTTTCACTCTTCACCTCACTTGATTCCTATATTCCACTGACTCCAGTTTTGCATCATTAAATAGGTTATTATTTTTCTAAAATCATTGCATTGGAAATCTCACTTCATAATTTTAATTCTGAAATGTCTTCTCCAGGATAAGTCATAGGCCCTATGTATGTCACTTATGCCTTCTGAGACCAGATAGATCTGAAACCAAACCATAACTTGAGATCACAGTCACACTCAACTTGAACCTACTCTGTATTTGACCTCCTGCAAAAGAAAGAGAATTAAACACATACTTTTTATTTCTGAATATGGCATTTAACAATGTGTTGTATGAGGTAGTTTTCCAGGTCCTTTAAATAAAGCCTAGTTAGGGTGATGGAAGTGACCCGTTAAAATGAAGCCACTGTTTCAGTTTCTTTAAACTTAAGCAATCTGTTCCTACTCCTATTCTTCAGCATCTAAATTATGAAGATTCTAGACTGCCTTTTTTATTCTTCTCAATTTTTTATTGAGTTATTTTCCTGGAATTTAGTCCTCATTAGACTTTTGGGATCACCAAACCCATTCTAAACATTTATTTATATAAATGATACAGTTTTTCATAAAAGAGCTAGGGTGTAGGCCACAGGTGCAAGATGGTGAGAGGATTCACAGAGATAGAGTGGGGAGCAGAACAGGAGGATTGACTGAAATACACTGCTGAGGGGAGCAGTGGGGGAGATAAGAGAGGTCTGCTGTGCCACGGGTGTTAGCGCACTATCCAGGGATTGAACTCATGTTGCAGTGCCTGCTGATTGCTTCATAGTGCTGAGACATAACCCCTTACACCAACAGGGAGGCCCCATTCTATAATTTAGCAGAGACATCCTCCTACATCCTCTTCATTTAGGTCTCTCACCGTTCTCTTCCCTCCTCCCAATACCTTAGTCATCAGTGTTCTTATGTCTTTGTACCCCCCTAGTGCTGATCTTTCATGGAAGTTGGTAGTCTCAGATATATTTCTTCTGATAGAGTAATGATTTTTGGCTCCACAAGTAGAAGACCTAAAGAGGAAAGCTATCTCCTGATCAAGAGTGCCAGTTCTTATCTTAAAAACCTGTCTCTTTGTAACCTTAACCTTCTCTATGTTTCAGCCTGTGATGGGTCAATCAGGAAACCTGCCTGCCATGTTACATCTTTTCTGTTCATGACTATTATTCCTGCTGATGAGCAGTACCCAGTGAGAAGTCTTGCACTTAAGTGGTGCTCATTTATATGCTGGATTCATAACCCTAAGTCCATTTGTTTTAATTCCCTCATCTTATTCTCCTCTGCTGTTATAGAATCTGACTACAATTTAAGTCTTCTCCAAATGGCCTACATTGTATTTCTCAATCAAAAGCTTGCAAAGAATATTTTAAACAGTTGTCGTGTGGGTTTTTCCTGAAATGCCATGTCACTCCAAAAGTGATACTCTGCTATTTTCACTACTCATAGAAGATGAGGAAGGAGGTAGGCTGAACACAGAGAAATTTAGACTGAAATAGTTCTTCTAAACAAGCAAGTGGTATGGAAACATTGCTTATCTTTAGAATTTTAGAAATAAGCTAAGGCAGTGTGAGTTTTTAAAAAATCTTTTTTAACAGTGGCAAAAGTAAATCATAAAACACTAATGGTAGTTAGTAGAAACTATTGAACAAAAACATCTCTGTTCTGAACAATTTGATGTTAATTCTAGTAGTATGATGAAGTCATGGGCTTTTTATGGACTGCATGTATCTAAGTAAAACAGCAAATTATATCAACTTATTAGAAAAAAGAAGAGGTCTGCTGCACCATGTGGGTCACCTCCCCAGCCAATGGCAGTGATCGAACTTATGCTGCAGTGGCTGTTGTGTGCTTCATAGTCCATTGCTTAACACCTTGTACTACCAGGGAGGCCCCTGACATTTTAATTTAAATTCTAGTAATGATACTTTTACATAGGTGATATGGGGATTCATCCTGTCTAGAACAGAAAAATGTATATCATTTAACCCTATGGGCTTGTTTCACAAAACAATATACATTTTCTGCCCAGAATTACTTTGTTGTGTTTGTATGTGTGGCTACGATAATCAAATGATACTACTCTCAAACTTGTCCTTGGAGTATTTTACCTATGTTGCCAACCGCCCCTGCCTAATTCTCTGGTAAGCTCTCTTTGTCATGGCCTTCCATGAACACATGGAAGGAGGTGGTGGAAAGGTGCAGGGGATCTTCAGGTACTTTCACAACCCACTCCCCACTAGCATAAGCTTGGAACACCATTGCTTTGTACCACTGTTTTACTTTAATACTGGATAGAAGAGGATAGAGGAAGTAAAAGCTGTGATTATTTGCTTTAGAGGGCCTTATGAAATTTTTTATCACATGCTTCTTTTCCTGTGGGCTCCTCCTTTCTTTACCTGTATATTAATCTCTCAGAAACTTTAATAGATGACTGATACACTGTTTCCAGTAATTTCTGTAAGTATGCTCAATGTTTTTCTAAATACAGTTCTTAACTTTTCTGTTTTTCTTCCATCTTCTAGGCTGCTTTTTCTGTTCAGTGGTCAGTTTGAATCTGTATGAAACAGTAGGTGGGGGAAGCGGTATGAGGAAGTAGTAAGGGATGCTAGCTATAATCATGTATTTGCTTATTTGGGGATTTTCAATTTTCATTGGGATTTTGTTGTTCAAAGTTTTGTTTTTTATGTATTCATGTAACTTTGGTTTACAGTACTGCAGTGTTTTGCAAACTGTAGGTTAGTATCTCTACGAATGCATACTGTCATAACACACAGACCACCCTCAGCTCAGTAATCTTCCACCAGAGTCCATCATGCTCCCTCCTCCCTTCAACCTCACCTCTCTCCCTTCCTGATAACCTCAGTTATGCAGTCAGGTTTCAAGGATTTGTTCTAGTTTTTGTCTAATCCTTTGCTCTATTTCTCTATATTCCACATATGAATGAAATCATCTAGTATTTGTATTTCTTCTGACTTATTTTGCTTAGCATAATCTGCTCCAGTTCTGTCCATGTTGTTGCCAATGGCAAATTTTCATCTTTTTCTAAATAGCTGAGTAGTTCCATTGTGTATATATCCCACATCTTCTTAATCCACTCATGTATTTCTGGGCACTTAGTTTGTTTTCATCACTTTGCTATTGTAAATAGGACTTTATGGATTTAAGAGCATAGATCCCTTTAAATTAATGTTTCTGTGTTCTTTGGATCTATACTTAGGAGATGGATTACTGGGTCATATGGTAGATCTATTTTTAATATTTTGAGAAACCTCCATACAGTTTCCCATAGTGACTGAACTAGTCTGCATTCCCATCAACAGTGTATAAGGGTTTATTTTTCTCTACACCCTCACCAGCCAACATTTTTTGTTTCTGGTTTCTTTGCTAGTGGCCATTTTCATAGGTGTTAGGTAGTTTCTTTCTGTAGTTTTTTAAAAATATTTATTTATGAATGCAGGAACTAGGGTAAAAGCCAGAGGTACAGGGGGTGGGAGAATTCACCAGAGACAGAGTGGGGAGTAAAACAGGTAGATAGACTGAAATACACTGCTGAGGAGAGCAGAGGGTGAGACAGGAGAGGTCTGCTGCACCATGTGGGTCAGCTCCCTGGCTGGGAATCGAACTCATGCTGCAGTGGCTGTGGATAGCTTCATAGTGCTGTGACTTAACCCCTTGTGCCACCAGAGAGGCCCTCTTATTATAGTTCTGATTTGTGTTTCCTTGATAATGAATGATGATGAGCAATTTTTCATGTGTCTGTTGGTCACCTATATGTCTTCACTGGAATATTATGTCAGTTCCATGGCTACCTGCAATCTTTCTTCTTTATGGTATGAGACACTTACCTGTCTGTAGTGGGCCAAGAGCCTGGGGAAATATGGGAATCCAGGCAATGGAAGGACAAGTGCTTTTCTCAGTGCCCCAGTACTCCCTGCAGGACCATTTCTCAGACTTTCCTACCATTCTGGTGACACATGTTCTAGTTCCTTGTAGAGATGCAATGTGTTCACTCCTCAGTTCTCTTCCTAGTATTACAGCTCCTTTGCTGATGATGGTCTGCTGTGTTCATGGAGAAAGGTTATGCCAAGCTCTTGCTCATTGCCATCTTAGATTCTGTTCAAACTTTGTAAGGTTACATATATATATATATATATATATACCTTTATATGTATATTATTTATTTTTTCATATATAGTTATTTAATATATATACTTATAACACATACACATATATGTACATACACGTATATAAATACCTGGGCATCAGAAGAAGTTCTACAAAGTCTTAAATCTCTGGACTCTCGACTCTCTTTTAGTTTTGTCTTCAAACCTTCCAAATTGTTAAGTTTTGCCTGAGCTCATTTCTTTCCTCTTATACCTTGCAACAAGCAACAAGAGCAATAATAAACACTGTCATGGCCTTTTACACCCACTTCCCCTCGAGCTGCATGTTCCTTGGGCAGCTCTGCATGATCCTGTGAGTTAATTGTAGGCTGTAATTTTACTAAATGTTATTTCAGTAGCCCCTACTGCCAGCTTTCTAGTTATTATATCTATTTTCTTGCTACTTAATTCTGACCACAAAGCCAGTATTAAAGTTTTGGGCCTTTTTTTTGTGCATGTAGTTCAATTCTGTTTCAATTTTTCAGTTTATTTCCCATTATTAGGTGAAGCGTGATCACAAACAAGAAGATACCAGGGGACTGTCACAGCAAAAAGTATTGTTCATTTACATTAAAGGTACTGATATTATAGGAGTTTAAATCAGCACATCATCATAACGATGATGATTTTGAAATCTTCTTTACATGTCTTCCAATGTAGCCCCTGTCCTGAAGAGAGGCAACAGGTGGGGCACACTCATGGTCATTCTTTAGAGGCCAGATCTGGAATGATGCTCACTTCTCACATCGGACGGAGAGAAAATGTAATTTCACCTAAGTGCAAGGGAGGTTAGAATTTGTTTGCTAGAAGGACAGAAACGTTTAGCAACTAGCTAGTGGTCTTTGCATTAAGAGGGTATGAAAGTAGTTTTTGTTTGTCAGGGGTATGTGTAAGAAGAATTGAGTACCCAAAAGGCAATTAGACTTAATGATACATGATGAAGGACCAAAAGGCATAAAAACAACTGTGAGCTAATTATTAAAATTATGTTGTTCTGAAAGATGTAACTACTCTGAGTTTTTGATTGCAACAAAAGAAAGGGGCACTTAATACAAACTGGTGTCTGTGTTTGTATGCTTTTAAAGAGTGTGGGAATTTCTGAAGATACCCTCTTTTTATTTTGACATTTTGTCAACATGACTAACGTGTTCCTCATACACATTAATTAGTGTAGTTGTTTTGAAAAAAATAAGATATTTTTAGATTTCAAATGTCCTTTACCCTGGACAAAGACAACACACACACACACATATGTGTGTGCACTTACATGACAGAGAAGGGAAATAGTGGGGAATGAGACAGCATAAGAACAGAAACTTTCTTCAACAGTGTGACCATGATTTTCTTGACTTTACAGAGAAAGAATATAGCTACATTTAAAACCAATTCTCAAATAATGATCTCAGACAAAATGGTCATGTAGTTCTTGAGAGTTGACTACCTGGAATAAGCTGAGCGAACTGGTGCTGGGGGGAGCAGTGGTTGTTGTAAGCCCTTTAGGTGTTTTAAAATTATTGCTGAGTTCCTTGTAGGTCAGCATGTTGCTTCTCAGAGGAACTGCTGGTTCACAACAACTCTCAAGTTTTGCTTCTTTATTGCTTCTGACTTCTTGTGCCAGTAGGCACAAAGGCTAGGCTGCATTCCATGTTGTTTCTGAATTCTTGCAGTAGTTTTATAATACCTGGTACTGTCTCTCTAGTTTTTTCTGTATCCTGCTTTTTCCTGTACATAAAAGTTAAATTCTGTAAATTTTCCATAGGATGCATTTCAAGATCTTTCACTATCTACGCGTGGTCAAGGCCTGAGCTGGCAGCCAAAGCTCTTCAAATCTAACTCCTAATTTACCACTAACTATCTGGGTGCCCATCAACAGGTCATTTCAGATACTCTAAGTATCACCAGATGCTTTGTAAAATGGTAACTGTTCTGGTCAAAGAAGATTAGAAAATGTTGACTATATCCTTTTCTTAGTAATTTAAAATTGTGTGGTGGTGTATCTGAGAACCTGAAATTGACTTGCTTACCTTCATTTAACCCTGCATATCCATTATTAAAAAAAATCCTTTTATTTGCACATGTCTTATTGATATTCCATGCAAATATGGTATTCTTTAGAAAATGCACTTTAAAATAGTGAATAGATTCGATGGCACTATGATCTTCTAGATATTTGTGCAGTTTATTTTTTTCTTTACCACCTGTTGAGAATGGGAGTTCCAGAGTAAGACATCTGTGTGTAGATTCAAATCCCTCACTTACTACGTAGTCAGTCTAGGACAAGCTAGTTAACTGTTTTCCTCACCCCTAGTTTTTCATTTGACTAATGAAAATGGTAGTAGTTCTTACTTCATGGTGTTAGCTTCAGAATATCATGAGTTCATTACAGTGTTAAATGCTCAGAACCCAGTCTGGTATGAAGTAAGCCCTTAGTAAATGTTGTCAGTTATTATTTGTCACTGTCCCTTCCACATACCTATTACTTTCCCATACTTTTACCTTTACTTATATCTTTTCTCCTGCATAAAATGACTTTCTCATCCTCAAGCTCATTTTTTGAAGGAGATGAGAAATATGAAGGTGAAAAACAGCAGTTTTCAGATTTGTGCTCTCATTCCAGCATCACATACATGTCACAAGTAGTATCTCCTTAAGATATTCACTCAGCCTACAGTGACTGCAGATTCCTTGATAAACTTGGAGTATTAGGATGATTCACAAGTTTGCTATAAATACTGTGTTATACATTCATGTACACTTGTACACAAACGCACAATATATATTTCATGCAGGTAGAGCTAATCTCAGTTATTGGCATGCATAGGTGTTTGATAAATGAAGACTATTGCTATTATATTATTAACTTAAATCTTAGCATCCTATTGTCATTTCCTCTGACCTCTGTAGACCAAGTAGTGTAATTTCCCCCAAAACTACAAGAACTTGTAAGACTTGTGTGTATCACAGGTATGAATCGCTTTTTTTTTTTTGTTACTTTTAATATTCTGCCTTTTTCTCAAAAAAGAAATTGAAATTGGAGATTTACACTATGTAGGTTTTATTTTGCTAGAGGACATGACATTTCACTTTTACATAGGAGAGGCTTCATTAAATGCAATTTTTAACCTTAAAACAGCCAGAGGAGGCGAAGGGAAACAAATAATATACTTTCCTGTGACCCTTTGCTGAATTCAGTGTAATGTACTTGAAGTCTCAAAAGGTATGAAAGATAATAAGTGCTGAATGTAGGTCTGTACATGATTGACAAAAAGTATTGGAAAGATTAATAAAATAGCCAAGATTCTGCTGTTTATTTCAAAAGTAAGTTTCTTTCAAAAATAGAAGTGGATATAATAATGCTATGATAAGGATATTAAAATCATAAGGAAATATGAAAAACTTTTAATTTTTAAACTTAAAAGTATTTAAAAAGGCAAAAAAATTGACTGTAAGATCTTTGGATCAGTAGGCAGAAAAGGAATTAATTCTGACATCGGCATAAAATGAATTACACTAGTAAATTTGGAAGAACTGTCCTGGGTGTGATATAAAACATAAAATTGGTCAAAACTGGAATTCGGAAAAAAAGCAGTTTTGGAGGAGAGATAATTGGGGTCTGTCTCATTGATAAGGGTCAGTGCTATAAGATTGATTAAACTTGAATGGTAAAGGGAAAAGAAGATTAAAGAGATTTGAAGCAAATATGACAAAATATTAACCTAGTATCAATAAGGTATGTTTCTTCTATTTTCTCATTCTTATGTTTTTTTTTATATATTTGAAATTTTCCTAAGTTTAAACTTAAGTTTTAAAAGGAAAGGTTGGGGTGAGGTGGAGATGGGAAGCATTTAGTTCTATGAGCATAACACTTCATCTGGAGTAGGTGTTTGTTTACAAGTTCAGTAGAGTGGGCTAAAATTAAAGCCACCGGATTTTAAAGTATTAGCTGAGCCTTTCTCATTCTTGCTACTCTGACAGAGCTGCTTTTAATACCCTAGATGCTGAAAGCTTAGGAAGTGTTCTGTTGTTTTTTCTTTTTTTTTTTTAAGTGAAATCATTTTGGCCTTCCTTTTCCTTGGTTATGGGAAATTGTTTCAGTGAAAATTTCCTACAGGCTGCTTAAAAGCAATGCATGGAACAATGGGCCTTGTGGCAAGTGAAATGCGTGCGGGGAAGTACTTAGAGTTTAATGTGAGTTATTTTTATTTCCATTCATAGACATGTCTCAGTGAAGTTCAAATTATCCCTTGGACAGTAGAAGGCAGTCTGTTAATTTAAAGCTAGACTTATTTTGGTTCCATAAAGCCAAATTTAGGAATAGATTTCAAAAGCTAAATAAACAACAGTCTACCTCCCCATTAAAAATGAGTGTGTCAGGTTTCTGTGTACTTAAGTCTTTAAATAATCTCCACTTAGCATTTCTGCAAGGGGCCTTAAATATTTAGGAAGAGACTATACTTTACATTCATACTTTGTTAAAGGGGTGGTTAGAAGTGGGGAGGCATCTTAATTTTATTACTAAAATCCTGTGAGTGTCTTTTTGATTTTAACATATTATAGCTAAGGCAGGGAGAAGGCATATCGGGACTGGTGTGCTTGTGAAACGTTAAACATGGCGCCAAAGGCTGTAGTCCTTGGGGACATATACCTCAGCATCTTTTTTTTTTGTAATGACACAAATATTGTCTGAGAAATCATCACAAAAACAAATGTTATATAATAAACCCTTAAACAACAAGGGAGGTAGAGATAACCTTAATGCAGTCAAAATCCCACATTTAACTTTTGACTCCTTAAAAATGTGTAGCTAATGATCAGAACTCTGGGGAATAATGTGCACAGTTAATTAACACATATTTGTATGTATATTATGTATTCTATGCTTATTCTTACAATAAAGCTAGAGAAAAGAAAATATTATTAAGAAAACCATAAGGAATATAAAACACATTTACGTTATTACACTTTATTTATTAATACTATAAAATTATATCATCTGTTTATTAGAAAATCCATGTATAAGTACCTCTCAGTACAACTCCATGTTAGTCAAGGATCAACTGTACTTTATAGCTGTGGCTCTGAATCTTTGCTATTAATGAAAATTTCTGTGGAGGTCTTAAAAAATACATATATGTGTGTTCCATTTGGAAATGCTGATTCAGTATTTCAAGAGAATAAGGGTGTGTATGTGTGTGTGTGTGTAAAGTTCCACAAATAATTCTGAAACAGATTTAAGGATTTAGGGCTATTACAATATACTATATTCCTTCTCAGTGGAAATTCATTGTTTAAGAATCCCACACTGCTGCTTTCATGCATGCCATGTTATAACAGGGCTACTACTTAATGATTAAATGTAAAGATTTAGTAGAACTGTTGTATGAATGTGTCATTCCATATGTCAGAGGACACTTTACAAATCCGCCAGTATTTTAGTTTTAAAGTATCACTCACTATTAAGTTGACAAAATAAAACCTCACAGAGTTAAATATAAAATACTAGAAAATTTAGCAGCATTCTGTTTTACATAATAGTTGATGTGACTTACAGAAAAGTTCCCATCAAAATTATAGCAATTTTATTTTATTTTTTAATGATTTATTTATGCACATAAGAACTGGGGTATAGGCCAGAGGTGCAAGGTGTGAGAAGATTCACCAGAGACAGAATGGGGAGCAGAACAGGCAGATCTACTGAAATGTACTACTGAGGGGAGCATTGGGCAAGAGAGAAGAGGTCTGCTTTGTCATGTGGGTTAGCTTGGCTGGGGATTGAACTCATGCTGCAGTGGCTAGCATTAGCTTGATAATGCTGAGACTGCAACCCCTGTGGCACCAGGGAGGCATGATAATAATTTTAAAATGTGGATTTAAATTGATAACTACATTATTTTATGTCTGAAGGAGAGAAGATTATTTCTGTTAAAATGTTGTAGTGTATGCAGACAGTTAGGATAAAGTGGACAGAACATCATAGTTGAAATAAATTCACACTTTTAATCATGGTTCTGCAACTAGCTTGTGAACAGAAAATCATTTAACCTTAAAGTAGGGCCTATATTACCAGTCTTGGAAAGTTATTTTAAAGATTAAACAAGAAAATAGGGAGCCTCCCTGGTGGCGCAAGGGGCTAACTCTCAGTACTATGAAGCATTCTGCAGCCACTGTAGCGCCAGTTTGATCTCTGGCTAGAGAGCTGACTCACGTGGCAGAGAGACCTCAATTGTCTTGCCCACTGCTCCCCTTAGCAGTGTATTTCAGTCTTTCTGCCTGTTCTGCTCCTCATTCTGGTGAATCCTCTCACCCCCATACCTCTGGCTTTTACCTAGCTCTTGTATGCATAAATAAATAAACCTTTAAAAAAGATTAAATAAGAACATATACAAAGATGTTTTACCATTATAAAGCATTATAATTAATTTTTTGGATTGTGATTCACTTTGCACATTTTCCTTATTGGAAAATGATGTACATAAGATATGGGCATATTGTGTGGTAATTCTCTGTCTGTAGATTATGGAAATGCAGAAGATATGAATTATGCCAGACATTTTCACATTTATATTTTTAGCAACCTAAACTTTCCAAATGGGAATTATTATAAATATCTCTGCATTCTTTTGGGAAGAAGGGCATTCTTTGTTAGAGTTTTCTCAGGTGTGCTTTTTCTTCCCAGAGAGTGAATTTCTTCTATGTTATCTATGATTACATAAAAGATATATTCTATGTGTTGGAAACTTGACACTGCCAATACATATAAGACTTTTTAAATGTGAAACTTTCAATTACTGCTCCCCTAAGGTCAATACGTTATTTCAGAGGAGAAGCCTAATTTTTTTTATTTTGCATCAAAACATCTAGAGTTGTAGAATTTTATATTGATACCATAGCATTTTGTAAGGTATTTTTAGAATAGCAAAATGTGGGAGATACTATCTTTTGAAAATCTTCTCAGTATTGTTCTAGTACTTGATTCTAATTTAGATTGTTTGCTCACATGATGAATTATACCATTTTTAATTACACCATTTCTTCTCTTAGAGTTTAGAGAAAAGGAAGGCATAGAGAAAAGTAGTTTTTTAATACTGTTACTAGTTGACTATATTGACAATGACTGTCAAATTGTCATTCCTCCATAATTTCCTTTCATTTGCCTCCCTCTCACCCTCCCTTTATTCCTTCCACAAATGTTTATTGAGGAACACTAGTGTGCCAGGCACTATAATAGGCATTGGGGGTAGATATAAGTAAGAAACACTGCTCATACACATATATAATAGACAAAAGTTTTCATAGAACTTTTATTTCAGTGAGGAAAGAATCAATAGCTAATATTTGTGGAAATGATAATACAGAGGTTATTCATTAACATGCATCATAGGATGCTTTTGTAGTGGGTAAGGGTGGGGAGTAGGTAGTTAAACTCATCTCATTGCATGAGACACAGGCGTGCAAATAACTTATTAATACCACAATAACTTGGAAACAAAGAGATGATAATTGCTCATTCTTCCACCCTCCCTATGTAGTCTCTTCTGTAACTTTATTTACCCTCTGATACATCTCTTCCCTTTTTAATTGAACCTGATTCTAACCCTTTAAAATGTACTAAGGCGACCATCCTGGTGACCTAGGGGTTAAGTCTTAACACTGTCACAACAACAGCCTGATTTAGATCTTAGGCCAGGGAGCTAACCCACACAGTGCAGCAGACCTCTCCTGTTTTGCCTGCTGCTCCCTCAGCAGTGTACTTTGGTAGATTTGTCTGTTCAGATCCCCAGTGGGATCTGACTAGTGGTGATAATTGTATTCAACTAGTACTTTAAAGACTGAAAAATACTTGGGAGTCTTACTTGGGAGAAGTGCTTCAGTTAATCTGTTCTAACTGGAAATTCAAGCTCCCCTAATTAATTTTTACTTGCTTTAATAATGGAACTAACTAGGACTGACTCTTGTCATTTTATCCTAAGACAAATTCCTTTGGTTTATTTTTTTCCTTTTATACAACATATAATATGCTTTTCATCCCACACTACTTCCTCCCTGACATGCTATGTGAAAGCAGTCAGTGTTTTATTGGGAAAACAATCATATTTACCTTATTTTTCAACAGAACAAGAAGGGAATAGAGGCAGTAGATTTGGGATGCATAAAAGTGGGTGATTAAGCAGGTAATGGATATATGTGGAAAAAAGAAATCAGTTCTAAATGAGTGAAGATGTATGAAAGAGGACAGGAAAAAGGGAGTAGTCATTGTTTCCTCTTGAAAAAAGGAAATGATATTGACATATTAGCTCTCAGTTAATTGAGGAATTTGTTGGTGAAAATACCAGTTAAATATCTCAGTATAGGGATTATTCCCTTGGTAAAGCTTTGGCAGGTGGATCATTCATAGTCTCTGTTTTAGGAAAATTTAAACACCATCATTTCCTGAGAAGCCTTCTAACTTCCCCTTCTCCCTTTGTTAATCTGTGTCTTTGAAAATGAAAACTATCTTTTAATGTTAATCTAAGCCAGATCATTGGTAAATGCAGTACGCTTTTGAAAAATAAATTATAATGTATACTTTAAAATACATATAATGTATACTTAAAAAACATTTTGGAATGGAAATGTATTCTCTATTTTACCTCTCCTCCATTCCTTGATAACAAAATCAATGAGGTTTACGATAGAGATCAAAAGAAAACACTTGTATATGCCCAATTATTATTGACTGGATTCGTAGAACTAACTCAATTAGGAGGACCAGCTATTGTATGTACATTTCCTCCTACAGTGAGGTAACTGGATGGGACTCCAGTAATTTTAAATCCATCCACATCATCTTGCAGCTGAGGAATCTGAAACTCATAGAAGTTTAGTAATTGTCCAATGTTGTAATTAAGAAATTTTAAATTCTAAGTTCACTCCAAAGTTCATTTCTATGACAAGGTGGCACAATTTATTTCTAAATCCTAATCCCAGGATATATTCAATTTATGAGTATTCAACTTATCAGTGTTTTCTACAACTTTCTCAAAGTGCTTTCCTTTTATGAATAGTATTTTGTTATTTATTTATTTATTTAATTTTGGGACAATATTGATTTCTCCCCTCAGGTGTAGTCACTGTAGACCCAACCTGAATCACCAACGTCTCCTGTGCTCTTCCCACACCTATGTTTTTTACACTAACCCCCCCCCCCACACCATACACTGCCACTTTCTATGGGTACCTCATATCTATCTTCAGCTTTCAAGAACCAGTACTATTTTAAAATATTTAAACATTACTAAAAAAATACATCACAAATGAGTGTTATGTTTTTAATTTGATTTGGTATTTTTCTCCTATTTTAGCTCATGTTTTTTTAATTTTCCCTGTATAAGAAATGGGTATTTTCAATGTGAACTCTGATAAAAACAGAGTAAGATTTTGTTCTTAGAAAATTCTTATTTTGTAGCTTTAGAAAGTAAAATACTGCCATACAATTGATTTTCTTTTTCTTTCATATTTAGGTAGTTTAAGATTTTTGCCAGTTTCTTTGCTTAGTAGCATTGTGGTGGACTTTATAGATCCTTACATTTGACTGGTGGAAAGACATGAGGTTTTCTGTGGGATCTGGGCTCAACTGAATGACCAAGCTCTGTTAGCCCACTGGATTGTTTAAGATATTTTCAGTCATAATTTTATCATTTAAGTGTGACTAAACTAAGCTTAAGCAATTCTGATACATTTTTTAAAAACACAGACTGCTGAGTTAAAACTCTACATGCCATATTTCAGCCCCAAGCAGATTTTTATGACAAAGTAATGAACCTCGGGAAACAGGTTTATAATGGAAAATGCAACTTGACCTTAACTAGAGGAGCCCAAGTACACCTTACAATAGCACATTTTTGAAACACACAAAATCCTTTACTCCCAAGGGTGGTGTCACAGGAGGAAGGTGTATAATAATAGTTGTATTTACCATAAATACCTAACATATTTTATGATGATTTGATTCTATTAAAAAATTTCACCTTATAGATTTTAATAAAGCCGCCTATGGGCAAAGTTATTGCAGTTGGATTGCTTTCCCTTTGACCACTGGTCTCAGTGGAAAGAAGCAAGCAACTCTTATAAAAGGCTTTAGTTTTTAGTACCTGGATAATAAAAAATAATTTCCTCTCCTTTGGACTTGTTCATGAAGCTGAAAAATGACTCTGCAGGTCAGTGGTGTGTGGCAAAGCTAATTTCTATAAGCTTTTTATCAGGTGGTACTGAGTAAAGCAATATGGGGAAACTGAAAAACCTACCATTCTGTACCAAATTTACCAGGGTGAGCGCTATCCCCAGTGTCACAGAAGGGAAAAAAGTAACTTATCTTCCAAATTTCTACTACAACAACAAAATATTTTAAGATGGAAAGGGCATAGAAGAGACAACTAAAGTACATGGGAATTTTCAGCTAAGTATAATTAAAATCTGACCCATGTCACTCACTGTTTAAAAAACAATGAAGCTCAGCTTTTATCTGTTGCTCTGTTGACAAGGACACCTCCAAGTAATAAACATGATGAGGCATGTGTACTATAGACACCCAGAAAGTAGTTGTCAGTCAAACAGTGTCCTCCTCAGAATGACTCCTTCTCCCAAGCATCATATTTTCTCAGAGGAGCAATGGGAAAATATTATAATCAAGAAAAATCAGTTTCTTCCATTGAGGTTCAACAGAATGCTTGCTGGGAGTCTTGCAGAGCATGATGGAGAGGAATGTACCATCCTTTCATCTCCCAGAATATGCACCGCCACCTTCCAGGAAAGAAGCTGGATAAAGGGCTGCATAACACTCCCAGGCACCCATATGGCAGGCAGCTCTGATCCCAATAAGCTTGAAGTCATATTTCTTTCTCTACTTCCTCAGGCTGGGGAATCGCAAGGATGCGCAGCAGAAATGTTGCTTAAGCTGTCATGGATCCCCCTTTTACCATCCTTGTGTAAAGGCACCCAGGGCATCCTTACACTGGTCTATTTTCCTCAGAGTCCAAAGGAAGAAACAAAAACTGCAGGAAGTTGGAGAGGTGATGGGTGAGTCTTTCTTTGATTACTTTTATCTCAATGGCTAGTATGGATCTCAAACATTAGGTCAAAGTTAACATGCTTCTTTGGTGGCATATCATGGATAAAGATTGAAAGAGAAAGAAAATTCTAACTCGTTTTACAGAGGTAGCCATTTAACTTACCTCCTGCTTTTAAATTCATTTTAACAACAAAAAATTAAAGGCATGTGGCATGTATTTGTGAGGAATATTTTTGGAGCATCAGATTAGACATGTAGAAAGACAACACACTGCTGTTCAATAGCTGCAGGTGTTGTTGGGATGACATTGACAAGGAGCACACATCTTACCACTGACATAAGAGAAGAAAATTAAGGATGTGTGTGGAATCAGACAAGTGTATTTTTGTGGGATCCTGGGGTTGACAGCATCTCTCCCATAAAGTGACCTCTTAATTTCAACCTAAAGTGGAACATGTGGACATGTGGACTGAGAGTCAGTGCAGTATGGATGAGAGATTAGTGGACATTTTCTGAAGTGGGACAGGATACTGACTGGTGACACCTGTAACACTGAGACCTCTGCTTTGATTTGGGTTTGGAATTATGTGAGTCAAGTAGGGAAGGATAGGGATGAATTAGGGCTGCATAGGTGAGGCAGAGGAGTAACAAGATATAATTGTGGTGAAAGTAATGTGTCCTGGCCTGGAAGAGGAATAGTAGACATCATTGATTATCTCATTTAAGAAACAGAATTTGTGTCATGTAGATCTTTGCATTTTGCAAAAGTAACTTTTCTCTTAGGTTTTCTTTTCCTCATGATGAGGGAATTGAGTGTTTAGTATAGTTTGCAGGAGCTAGAATTAGAAATCTTAGTTGTGGCATAAAAATTGAGAAACTCTAAAATATAATCATTTTTAGATTCTTTGTGGTGGTTCTGGAGCAAATAAGTCTTACTGTATTTTGCCCAGATTTCATTATTTTTGCTACTTTTGGTTATGACATATCAAGAGTTTTTTTTGAAAACTACTAGCAGTTACTTTTATGGTTTTGTACATTAACTTTAAGTGTGACAGTTATTAATTTATAGGCTAGTAGGAAACTAAATGACTTGACAGTCTCCTCCAGGGCTCTGAGAAAGGTCAGAGAAAGGACAGCTTCACAACAATCGCTAAATATTCATTGTACATCCCTTTTCTCCGTTGCGTTGTGGCTTTGCAGAATTCCACTGGATATGTTGTTGAAAGAATTGGTAGCAGAAGCACTGGGGGTTGGGGCAGCCATGTCCTCCTGGAAAGGACCCAGCTCTTCTGAGACCTTCTCCAAACTGGCATCTTTGTGGTTGCATAGTAATACTTGGTGGCTCCCATTTAGTTACATTTAGGTTGATAGTGCTGGTGGTGATGGTGGTAATGATATTAGGAAATAACACTAATGTCTCAACAACAGTGGATCAGTGAAACACAATACTCTTCTCTCCAGTCAAAACAAAGCTCAAAAATCTACAGTAATTTTGTCTTATTGTGTATCTTCTACACTAAGTTCATTAAACATATGGTTCTTCAAAGAACCTCATGCTTTATAAAGCCCTGTCTTATCTCCTTTTTCACTTTTATTCTACACTGTCCAACTCTTGACCAGAGTTATTGGTCCTACCTATTTCACATTCTGTCATTACCCACTCCTGGGACTTGCTAATAATTGTGTTTTCTCTAATTTTTTGTACATCTTCTCCTATCAAGACTTTACCCATTGTGAGAGACCCAGTTTGAATAAAATGTTTCTTTAAGAAAGCTTCATTGGGGGCCTCCCTAGTGGCTGAGCACCCCACTGTGAAACATCCACTGCACAGCAGTGTAAGTTCGATCCCCAGTCAGGGAGGGGACCCACATGGCACAGTAGACCTTTCCTCAGTCGCCTACTGCTCCCCTCAGCAGTGTTTCAGTCCATCTACCTGTTCTGCTTCCCACTCTGTCTCTGGGATATCCTCTCACCTCTCATGACTCTGGCCTGTACCCCAGCTCTTGTATGCATAGGTAAATAAATATTAAAAAAAAAGCTTCAGTGACTTTCTCAACCTTTTGTTTACTCTCTCAGTTCTCATCTACCTTTATTTATACATTCTTCATATTCATTTCAGATTTATAATTGTATATATAGTATGTATATACTATCTATAAATACTATATATACTATATATTTATGCTGTATATATAAATATATTTATATTTATAAAAATATATAGAGACATATATATATACACACACACACTGTCTGATTCCTCTCCTGCCAACCTATTTGTAAATTCTTTATGTATCTTTTTGAGAGAGAAAATGGCTAATATTTTTTAAGCACCATGTGAGACTAAATAAGGGCATCTTTTCCTGAGCTTCAGTTCTCAAAGATCTAGTGGCCTAGCCAGAAGTATGACAAGTAAACAGAGCATGTCAATAAAATGTGATAAATGTAGCAATAAAGGCCTTTCAAATTGTTCTGAGAATCATAAAAAGTCACCTAGCCTGGGTGGTGAACTCATAGCCCTCCTAGGGGCAAGACTCTTGAAATCAATCTTACAGGTTGAGTGGGAATATCAGCCAGAGGTAGGAGTTGTGGACTACAAAAAAGGTATGAGCAAAGACAACAAGGCATAAGACATACAGAGTAAGAGAAACCATGATGTTTTCAGGGTCAGGGAAGCATACATTGAAGATTCGATGAGGTAGGAGGGTGAAACTGAGGGTAAGGCAGAGCCATTCCCTGGAGGCTTCTGTTTGCTAAGCCACAGAGCTTAGCAAGTTTTATCCTGAATGTGTTGAAACACTAGCAGAAGATTTCAGGCAGGTGAAAGCCATGATAAGATAGTTTACAGAACTCATTCTGATGGCAGTGTGCATAATGGATATAGAGGCAGCAAGCTGGCTAATCTACTAAGTAGTGTGGTTTTTGTGTAACAGCGTGGATAGCCACTGAATTAAAGGTACTTTCATGCCCTTCTTCATTGATTAGGCACCTCTTTCAAGAACAAACTCAATAAAATGTTATACATTATATTATATTAACTTTTAGAGGAAAAGTTTGGGGTGGCATCACACATCTAAAAAAAGTCCACGGGAAATTTGATGCTCTAAACAGAATGATTATATAAAATGCTGGCTGTGGCTTAAGTAAATGCAATCATAGAATTGCATAGCTGTGAGTCAGAGTCAGCTTAGTCTTTAAAGTCCCTTGCTTGATAGCAAATTAGTGGCTTAGGGAAATATGTTTACATTTCATTTCTTATTGTACATCTGATTGCATGTTTTGAGAGTTAGATACAAAATTTCTTTATTTACAAATTTAGAGTGGGGGATTACATTGACTGTGTACATACAGACTTAAGTTCCCCATTTAAGTGATAAAATACAGTGAGGTATATACTTAAATAGCAAGATATTGCCAATTTACCATTTTATTTCAAATAAAAACATATCCAAGAAACAGTAACAGTTCAGTCACTCTTATAATTAAATCATCATTACTATCGTATGGTATATTAAGTCTTATGATTTGATCAATAATGATTTATTGGTGGGAGAGAAAATAGATTATTTTTTAATCTATTATCATGCACTTCCTATTTTTTCTATCATCGTATTTTAACAACTTATCATGTTTATTTTCCTCCTTTTTTCTAGATTGTGTGTGTTTTGAAGACAGAACTTGTTGTATATTTGATTATAGTCCCAGAGTGTACAATAATTGCTTCATATATATTTGTTAGAGTTGAATGGAAAAAAATGAGTAAATAATTTTAAATAAATGAATAGCCAAATGAACTGTAGATGAGTTAACCTCATTCATAAACTTTTATTGAAGCCCTGCTATATTGCAGACTGCAAGCTAGTAAGCAAGATAAAAAGAGTTCTTGCCTTTGAGCTTCTTGCTTTAAAGAACAAAACATATTAATCAAATAAGTATAGGAGAAAATATGTAATTAAGACATGCTGTATATCTTGTGAAGGAAAAAGAAGAGCTTGCTACCTGAGATTTAACCCACCCTAAAGAGTCATAGTAAGCATCTTTGAAGAAGTAGACTTCCTGTTGAAACATGCAGAGTGAGTTGATGTTGGTTAAATGAAGAGAGGACAGACCTTTTAGGAAAGGGGAAAACTCTTGGAGCTCTTGAAGACTCCAGAGAGAGTGGAATTGTGAAGATTCCAGGAAAGTGGAATATTGGAAGGACTGAAAGGCATGTATAGAAAACAAAAGGAGAATGGAGTGCCATCAGAAAACAGTAAGGGCAAGCAGCATAGGTGCTTAAATTTCTCCTTTGACTTCATATGTTTATAACAGCATAAATGTTAAGCTGTGTTTGTAAAATGACATTATATTCATATTTGTATGTTATAACTAGTTATTTCATAATAACATATATCGAAAGACCAACTGAAGGCAAGCAAAAATATAAGATGAGAATCCTGTCTTCAAGAGGTTTATAGAAAAGACAAATTTCATTCTGTTTTTTTTAAAGAAGCCATTCAAAATTATTTATATTGACCTCAAGATCATTATCAAATCAGAAGGAGAATGAGAAAAGTTTGTATATGGGAGAATGATGCTCCCTACAAGGGCAGGCCTATGTCAAACTACTCATTACTGCAGTTGCAGTGCCTGGACAGGTGTATGATGTAATAACTAGTGTTGGATTAATTCTGCTTCACTATGTATGCTTAAATTTGGAATTCTTGTACTTGCTATGCTTGGTAACAAAATACGCAGAGGGCTACATTCGGGAATGAGATCCTACTACACTTCCCCCTGACTTTTCCTTAAAACAGAACTGCTGCAGGCTAATTTTACATCCCTATTCTTAACTAAGCATATGTAAATATAACTTCGATTTTCCAGGTAATCCTTTGGGTATATTTAATTCTAACCATTGATTCCTGTTGCTTTGTAATGTATCTCCACAGCATTTTTTTTTTTTACAGCCATTCCCCTTTTTAACTCAATTTTCTTTCCCAAGTATAAATAGAAGATAGGCAATGCTGAAGCACCTTTAAAACAAGGAGTCCTGGGATAAGCTATTTTGCTTCCTTTTCTCCCCATATTCATAGATCTGTATTGATATCTGAGTATACTGGTCATCTTCTCAAAAGGAAAATAGAGATTGGGGCATAAAAAATGGGAGAAATTAGCATACAAAAGTGTCAGACGGTTTTACAAGTGAGGAATAATATCCTAAAGAAAGAAATAAGGCAGAATGAACAGTGTTTGAATACTTACCACTGAATATTTTTCTTTATATACTTAAAACGTTGACAGATTTATCTCATCTTCAGTTTTTAAAAAAAAAACTTTATTTATTTATGCATACAAAAACTGAGGTAGAGGCCAGAGCAAGAGGAGTGAGAGGATTCACCAGAGACCAGAGTGGGGAGCAGAACAGGCAGATAACTGAAATACACTGTTGAGGGGAGCAGCCGGTGAGGCAGGAGAGGTCTGCTGAGCCATATGGGTCACCTCCTTGGCCAGCATCATATGCTGTGACTTAACCCCTTGCTCCACTAGGGAGGCCCTCATCTTCAGTTTTAACACTACAACTGAGACATTGTATTAGTGATGTTGTTTTTGGAGTCAGTGGTTCTTGAGTTCACTCTGGGAAAGGTTTCACCAGAGCTCCCCTTTCGGCGACACATGATGAATTCCCAAGTGAGTTTCTTCATGAGAAGGAGACTTAAGTTGTATTCAAAGAGTGAATTTATTAGAGAAAGGGACAGAAAAGTAAACGACGCTTCATAGACACAAGGGGGCAGGAAGAACTATCCGGAAAGAGACAGGCTTGCTGAGAGAGACCTGCATGGTTGCAGGCAGGTGGCTTTGAGGAAGCTCAGTGCAGAAAAGCCCCAGCAGGGTACAGGTCAAGGGAAGGCAGGAGACTTCTGCCCTGCAGAGGAGAGAGTTGATGAAAAGAAATGCCTGTATAGTCACAGGTGGGCAGAAGGACACCTGCCCCTTTGTGGGGACAGCATTAGGCTTTATCCTCTTCTTTTGTTAGGGAAGCGCTCATCTTTGTGAGTCGTTAAGTTGTTGCCAATTTTGCACAACTGTGTGGAACCAGAAAGAAACCGGAGATTCCACAGTAGGCCATCTACATATCTTTATCCTCAGCTCTGTTCTCCCAATACTCCCTACAGCACCTGATACCTACTAGGGTCTTATGGCTTGTGATAAAGCACTGGGCCTCGGTTCTTGATTTCTGTAGCTGGGTTTATGGTCCTATTTATCCTCTCTACACTACCTCCTTGTGTGTGTTCTAGTCTTGTGATGCCTCCTTTCCAGTTTGTCTGTTCTTATCCTCCGTCATTAGCATTACAGCTTGTAGCACAGACAATTAAAAAACAGCCAGCACCACCAGTCACTACACCAACAGTGAGACAGATTATGCTGTGTTGCCTGTGGTAGCTTTTCTACCCTATGAAGAAGGGGGAAGCCTCTTACATGTTTTTATTTAATATATTTCTAGGATAACATCTGAGTTTTATTTAACCATCTTTTTTTGACCTAGGAATCATCTCTTCTCTTGAAAGAAAGTATTATTTTAATATCTCCTGCGGTAGATATCCCTTGAATATTAAAATTTGGTTTTCCTGTTGATTTCATTCTGGGGTCTTAAGCGCCTTTGGCAAAAATATAAAAAGTAAGGTGACATATATTTAGGGAAAGAATATAAACATATGTGACAGCCAGTAGAAACAGAAGATTCACAGTCAGTACTTTGGATTGATTGGCAAGCTCCAGGAGATAGCTGGTAAAAATTGGTTCATCTTTTGCATAGTCCCTTGTACAGTGCATCTAGTACTAGTAAATTAAGCAGTTCAAATTCTCAAAACTTTGTTGTAAAGCATTGATGAATTAAACATTAGAATACTGGGAATCCATCAGTTCCATGGAACAGACTAAATTTGAAAGCTGGCAAAACTGTTTCCTCAGATGCCTGTTAGGACTGTGCTTGGAGACTATTAAGGAAAAGGATTCTGCTAGCCTTTGTTGTTGTAGGAAATCTGAGTTTGTTTCCCTTTATCTAGATATATAAATTCTGCAGAAAATTTTCTTTATTTGTCAGATTGAGGTCCTTTAAGATAGGATCCTAAATAAGTTTTCAATTAATGATAATGAAGACATGAGTAAAATTTTTGGAGTCTAATGAAAGTAGATTTATGTTCTGGCCATACTCAGTTAATTATGTGTCAAGTTATTCATGGTCAAGTTATTTAACCTCATGATACTGTAATTTGCACTGTGAAATAATTGGGAGAGTGAGATGATATATAATATATAAAAAGCGTAGCATTATACTTGAAAAAAAAAGGTGGTACTCAAAATATACTATGTATAATTAGTATTTTGTTAGTTTCTGAATTTGTTGTGAGAAAGGAATGAATTCTGTTAAAATCAGCAAATATTGAAAAATCAACCTTAATAGTTTGTCTTTATTAAATTGTAAGTACATGAGGAAGGGGTATGTTCTCTTTTTAACCACACACCTGTAGTACCTAGTTACAGAATTAGAAAAGGCACTCAATGAAATAAGAATGATTGTTACAAAGTTAGAAAAGGCACTCAATGAAATAAGAATGACTGATGAATGAATAAACCTCTTCTTAACTTGTGTTTGCCTGTTGCCATTATATATGCAGATGTTCTCTCTATGATGGGAAAAATAGACATCATATGACACCTCCACGAACTTTCTGGTATAAATCTTTTAATTGCCCTCCTCAAACACTAGTTCACATAAATAAAAGAGTAGATAAAGAACATAGCTCTGCTTGGTACTATAACTTCAGGGAAACAACCAATTCCTTAATATGGTAGTAATTCCTAGTATGACTAGCTGGGCTGGACTGAGACCAAGGGGCTTTGACACTAATGGGTCCTTTATGAAACTTGCATAGCCTGAAGTCATCCTATTGGAATGTTGTTAGTAGCCATCACCATTCTTACAGGAAAGAATTGGGAGGCTTTTTATTTCTTGCAATTCTTTCCTTAGATTTCTATTTTGTGGATCTGTCTAGATACCACATTTGGGGTCATGGTCTGGATATTTATGTAAGAAAAAAGACTCCTAATAAACATAGTGATTTCTAATGAATCCTCTTGGTAAAGAGAATGAAACAAAAGGCAAATATCTATAATACTAAGGAAAGGAACAGAGTAAATTTGAAGTAAAAGCAACCTAGTCCAAATAAATTCCTTCAGGTAGCAACTTTTTGGAGAAAAATCTACTTTTAGACTTCTACATTTTCACTAACTTTATGTCCTTCAAAAGGACATGGCTTTTGATGTGTATTTGTTTACTTTCACTTGTTGGTGACATTGGTAAGTAATCAGGCCTGAGCTATAATTACTTTGGAATTAAAAATCAAGGAATATTTTCTAGATTTTGCTGACTATGCCTTGGAAGCAAAGGAATTATAGTACAGGGCTGGAACTTCACCTACTTGTTAATTAGCAGGTTAAACTTTTATGAGTTTCTGGTACCCTGGCGATACATGACTATTAAAATTTGCAGGTGGTTCAAGGGGAGAACGATGTAAGTTCCTGTGCTAGTAATATATCATAAAAGTGTGTATTTCATGTGCCTGTTGTGAAAGTGGAGACTTTAATACTCTTTCACAATATAAGCTGATTAAGGAATCTTTATGGTTCTCATTAACTATGGGTCTTTTTTCATAGAAAAGTGAAAAGTGTAATGCTTATAGACAGAAGCATAGACGAAAATAATTAGCCACAGTCGTACCTCTTTGAGACTAACTAAAAGGTTTGTGACACCCTCTGAATTCACCCCTCAACCCTCAAAACTATCCTTGTTTCAGAAGTTGCTTCTACCACAGGAAATTCTATATGATGAAGCAAATCTGATGTTTTGATTTTTTTTCCTCAGAAGATAGTATTTAATTGTTTGCCTTATATCTAAATATTAGCATACTTCCCTTTGAACAGGAAATATAAAGATATATACTGTAGTTAGCAGTGTGATTCCACAGAATAGACTAAATTTTGGGAAAAAATGCTATGATTGTAGTTTCTTAGAGACTATATCCTTTCTTATATTTATATGTGGTTTTAGCGGGAAACTTTCAAATTTTAGCTGAGTTAACTTTTTTCCCTCAAAATCTTAGAAGTAACTTTTTTTAAAGATATATTTATTCATGCGTATAAGGGCTGGGGTGAAGGCCAGAGGTGTGTGTGGGGGGGTTAGAGGATTCATCAGAGACAGAGTGGGGAGCAGAATAGGCAGATCTACTGAAATACACTGCTGACTCTTAGTTAGCATTAAAACTGGTTTTAACATGGAGAAATAGTGACATGAATTTGTTTTAATTAACAAAAGGATAAAAACATAGGTTGCAATTTAAATTTTAATTCAACATTTTTCTTTGTCCATTATTAAATTTTTAATTTCTATTTCAGTGTTAAATCATAATCTAGCAATACTTATTTTGAAATGCATTTTTATGATCTTTCCTCATTCTTTTTGATGAATATACAATGTTTTAGATTGGCAGTATTGGATCCATATGTTGCTAAGAAAGAAACACAAAATCTTTCTTCAAATTTATTTTAAAAATCATTATTTTCTAACTACTTACCTATAGTGAGGAAGCAGCAAGGACTGTGGGTAGGGACAAATGATGGAGATATTGTTGGACAAGATGAGCATGCTGTGGAGAACCCAAGATGAGAACTACAGCAGTGTCAGTGTTAATGAAGAAAAAAATCGTTCTGGATTCTGACATTAGGCAAAAGATCTGTGTTTCCAAAACTCTGTGAACCAAGAAACTACAGTATTTTATTCTGACAAGAGTGATTTCCAAGCATGACAATTACATACACACGCTCACACAGAGCATTGTTAATATATTTTATGAGGATTCATGAGTGCATTTTATGGTTTTCTTTAAGTTAGTTTAGTTTTAAAAATCTCATTTTCAGATGTGTAACCATAAAGCAAATGGTCAAGTTGGAAGGACTATAACTCTTTTAGTATCTGTCCCCTTTACTTTGCTTTTATTTTTCTGTAAGGATATTCTGCTTCAGGAAGGAAGAATTACAGGTTATTTTGATCTAATGAAATTCAGGAGGATAGGAATAGGGATGCATATCAAGACTTCTATCTAAAATCTTGTTAACTGAAAAACGACTCCAAATGATAATCTTTACAGGCAAGTAGTCTTAGAAAATGCAATAAGTATAAGCGTTAAAAAAGTAGACTGGTTCGGTGAAGGGTTGGAGAGTAAACTCTATTTTGTAGGAAAGATAGAAGAAAAGGCAGCTTGAGAGAATTATAATTCAGTCAAGAAAGTATTTGAGAATTAAAGCTTGGTTTTGGAAATCCTTTTCTTGCCAAGTGAAAAGGCGCTAAGCTGCTCAGCAAGAAGCAGTTTGCAACACAGGCATATCTGTCAATGTTTGGGATGTGCTAATAAGCTAATAAGCCTAGAGTTCCAACTCCAGATATTTGGGGTATCTACAGAGTACTGGCTGGTACCTCACCTTTTCCCTCACCTTTGGGACCCCGCTCAAGTCCATAAGAGCTAGTGGGTTTCTACTTTCAATGCATGGGTTTTTCACTATGTGCTTGTCTAAGAGAACATTTATTAAAAAAATAAGTAATAGAGGTATGTCTCATATTATATGTTCTTTATTGCCTAGACAGAAAAAACGAATGAAAAATAGCTCTCTGTGAAAACTGTGACAAACATAAAAGAAACAAAGGTGGAACATACCAGTCAGAGGAGGAGACTGATGTTAAAGTTTCCACAAAGAAGTATCCCCAGGGCTATAATGGATAGTGGCAGTGATTGCTTGCAGCTTCACCGTTAGGGTTTGTGCTGTGTGCCATATAATGGCTTATTTTTATCACTTAGTCTTATAGGAACCCTCTGATGAAGAAAAGATTGTCCTGTTGGATAGGGCCCTGAAGTTCAAATGAGTGAATTAACTTCCTGTGTATGTATTGCTAAGAGACACTCCAGGTCTGACTTACTGCAAAGCCTGAACTTGCTACTACTTGGCAGGAAACAAAGCAAATGTCTTTTAAAATAAAAAGCACATGGCACTTGTGATAGGGATACCTATCCCTGTATTTTCAGTTCAACTGGGATAAATAAAATACAAATCACAAGAAATGACTGTCTAATTAGGGAAGGCTTCACCTAGTAAATCCTTGTTAATGTTAGAAGAATAGTACATGGAAGTGGATAATTTCCTTTTCTTTATCTGTATTTAAAAGATTGCTGGCTTGAAGAACTAGAGCCAGCATAATACAAAAAACAAAACAAAACAAAAAAAACTTAAAGCACAACAGTAACAAATAGAACCTCAAGTTTTTAAAATATGCCCACTCTTAGATTAAGATTTTATTTAAGAAGCCAAATATAAAATTTGAGTCAATAATAGGTATCTATTATATTGATTTGACCTCATTCATTAAAAAAAAAAAACTCAAATTAGTTTTTACTATCAACTAAATAGGGATATTATCATAATTTGAAAGACATGCTAAATAATAGTATGTAATTTTCTATATGACCACTGTGAATAGTGTTTCATGTTATGATGTCATGAGGGGAAAGTAGAGCAAGAGTTTGAGAAAAAAGTATGTAATTTTTTTTAGTACAATGTACTACTAATTATTTAGATTCAATTAAAAAATCTATAAGGAAAGAAGAATTCTTGGAACTAATATTGCCACCTGGAATCTATCTCTGGATCCTAAGTTCCATCAACTTATATTTCATATTTTTATTAAGATTTAAAATTCCTAACATGACTTAGCTCATACTACATATTATTGCTGCATTAACAGAATATAATAATCTCTCTCACACACAGTAGAAGCCGTGGTTGGCTATTACATATGTTTTTGTTTATAAATCATGAAAACATTGATTGTAAATTTTTTTATTAAGGGAAATTTTTCAAATAAATCGATCTTCAGAGGAATAATCATAATAAAGGGTACAGTGAAAATGGTAAACAATCATAAATATGTGTTTTTAGAGATCTAGGTAGAAAAACAGATAGTCATATATCTTAGTGTAGAGCTGAGGCTAATGTTTAAGCTGTGTAAAATTCAAGGTAGTTAGCATTTGGGTTACTAGGTAATAGCAATTAACTGCAATGAATACAAAGTCTTAATGTTAAGGTAAGCATAGTTCAATGTTCTGTACTATTCCCTGAATATTGTTTAAGCCAATTGTGATGAGTTTTAAATGAAAGTGCTAATAAACTCACTTCAAACTAAGACCACACATGACAAATTTCAATTCAAAGGAAATTAGTAGCCAGAGGGAAGAATTTAGAGAGTAAATGTTTTAAATTTAAATTAAGTAGATGTTAAAAAAACAGCTCTCATAGCTAAAACACTACTAAGATTTTGAAATAGTAGTACTTATTTACAAATAACCTTGTAAAACATGGTTATTTCACATATTTTTCAGATGTATTAAAGTGAAAACTTGAAAAATATTTGTGCTAAGTAGAATTTTTATATTCCTTTCATTTGTTAAAGAAAAAATATTCACTGTACTTTTATAAATATGCATCACAGATATTTTCTATTATGTTACATGCAATTTTTGTAAGATTTACAAGATAAATTCTTAAATTTAGGATTGGCGAAATGTCCATTAAAGGAACAAAAGAAAAAGGAGAGGTGACAGGAGATATGTCTCCTTCATCCTCACTTCCCTATTTTTTGTCTTGGCCCAAAGTGGATTGTATGAGCTACCTAAGTTTGATTGAATAAGATAGCTAAAATATCTTTCTTTTAGATATGTGTAAGAAATAAATTATAAGTAAAGATATATATGGCCTCTGAGCTCTCACAAATTTTTGCATCTGGATTTTCTAAGTTATGTAGTCTAATTATAATAGTAAACATGGAATATAAACAGTATATTTGGGATAGCAACATTTACTCATCTCTACAGAAAATTACTGTTGGGGGAATAAAAACATTTCTTAGAAGATATTAAGAAAAAATAACAAGAAAATAAAAGCCTTTTTATTGGAGTTGACCCTGGTTGAATTTATATTTGATAGAGTAAGGAATGGTTGATTTTGATATTGTTTATCTTACTTTCTTTCCTTCTCCATCCTTACTTTAGAAAATTTTCTTAGAGGATAATATATTCCTAGTTCCATCCTTTCCTTGTTTCTCTACCTTGTTTCTTTATTCCATCACCTTTGTATCTCTTTCTTTCCTCTTCTATCAAAGTTCTTAATCTTTCTTCCCTCTGTTTTTCCTGCCTCTTTCCCCTAATTTTACAAATGAGAAAATTGATGTCTAGATGCATTAAGTAGTTGACAAAGTTTACATTGTTGCTAACTGGTCCAAACTGGACAAGAGATCTAATCTCCTGTCTTCCAGTATATTGCTCTTCCTGACATCCTACTGGAGTTACTTCTTAGATCTGAAGATGGTGATGATAGACTGGTATAGTTCTCAACTGCAGAATGTGTATGTGTTTTCTGTTGAAATTAGAATGTCTCTAGGACTGATACTCTGCCATTTCATTCTGGTACAGTTCTAGCAGTTGTTAAAACATTTCCACACAGGCTAATCTTTAGTCACTGATGGGAACTTTTCAGTTGCACCCCCTTCTGCCACAATTGCCATTGTGCATTCTGTAGGGACTACTCCTCAGCTTCACTGCCCTCCCCCCTTATCCAGTAGCAATCAAAGTGGGGCATTTGGCTGGTGAAAGACAAAATGATTAGTGAGGCATTTTTGGTGTTCATGTAGAACCATTCTTTAGATACAAAGTTTGTCTTCTAGTTTTGTTCTATTCTTGTAGTGATGAGGAGAGCCAAAAATATAATCACCTGAAAAAAAGTTGGTTCAAAGTTTTGCTTATTTTGATTTTTTCTTTTATTGGGTGGTAGCAAATGTCTAACAGCAATATTCATTATGCAAAATCAGAAATTTCTAGAAGCTATATATACTTGAAGTCTAGCATAAATTATTTAAAAGTTTTGATTCTGAAGTAGCTCAGAGTACCGACATATATTTTGTGAATTCCAAATATGTAAATACTAATGTTGTATCTTTAGTGTATAATAGTTTGGTTTTTTTTTTCTAGATTTTTATCATGGGAAATTATAGTCATTGATTTTCAAATATTAAACCCCCATGCATTTTGGGATAAATGTTACTTGATCATGGTTTATTGCCTTTTTTTCATTATAAATCTATTCAATCTGCTAAATTTTTAAAAGAATTTTTATATTTATAATCATAAAGGATATTGATCTATTATTTTCTTACAGTAGCCTTATGAAATTTTAGTATCATTGTAATGTTGGTCTCATAAAAGAAGTTTCTGGAAGACTTGGTAGAATTTATGTGATATTTTCTTTTAATGTTTTATAAAATTCACAAGTGAAGCCATCAGAACCAGACTTTCCTTTGTAGGAGTGATTTTAATTACATATTAAATTTCTGTAATAGATATAACATTATTTAAGAAAATAAGGTTATTTACTTCTTCTTGATGAATTTTGTTAGTGTTTTAAGGAATTTACCCTATTTTCAGTTTGTTCTATTTATTTGAAAAAAGGTAGTTCTTAATATTACCTCATTAAATAGGAGGTAATCTGTAGAATCTGTAGTGATGTCACCTTTGTAACTTTTTAGGCAAACTACTTATTAAAATTCATTAAATTTTCACAATCTTCTTGTTCATATTATTTCCAAGGAGATACATATAATCATTCTTACCTTCATTACTCTGTACATTTTTCTTTTTATTCTGAACTTGTTTTTTCTCTTTATCATTGGTTTTAAGCAGTTTGATTATGATGTATCTAGGTGTTGTTTTCCTCATACTTCTTATAATTGAAGCTCATTGAGCTTCTTGGATCACTGGAAGTACATATTTCATCATTTGAATAATTTCTTTCACATATTTTCCTGTTCCCCTTCTAACTACTTTGGAGCTCTAGTGACACATATATGTGATTGCTAAAAGTTATTTTATAGTTCCCATTGCATTATTATATAGTTATATAGTTCCTCTCTGCTTTCTTTTAGATGACTCACTATTTTTTTCTTCTGTACTTTTCTACTCTGTCATTTATTCCATTTAATGTATTTTTCATCTCATGCATTACAGTTTTCACCTCTAGAAGTTCAATTTTTGTTTTTTTACATCTTCTATATTTCAAAACATTTAAGTGTTTAGACATACAGATTACACACTTAATGTTCTTATTCATCTCATACCCACTAATTTTAGCATTTTTAATGCTGGGTCTGTTTTAGTTGCCTATTTTTTCTTCTCACTGTAGTCATAATCTTCTACTTTTTTCTTTCAGAATGCCTCATAAGTTTATGTTGGAAACAAGTTAACTTCAGTAAAAATTTACACATAAACAGTTTATCCTTTCAGGTGTTGCTTTTTGTTTGGAAGGACTAGATCAGTGTTTAGCTTTATACTATTTCCCAGTATTGTCACAACAGTCTTCTGGGTATTCTTCCCAATGTTATTTTATCATGCAGTTTCCTGACCTAGATGATAGAAGCAGCCCGTTCCTTACCTTACGAGTGCAGGTCATTGTTAGGTTTTTCAGGTGGCTCTTTCCCTTGGCACCAGTAATTTCTTTACATGGATGTACTGACTGGTACTCCACTAGATGATTTTATGGTTACCAACATTTGTATAAATATAGGTAGAGATAAAGCATTGGAAAATAGTCAAGCAGTTTTTTCCAGACCACACAGAGATGTTAAAAACAAAATAAAACAAAAAAACCATTCATGGGCTAGCAACATAGGGTGAGCATTTTGTACTTTTCTAATATTTAGTAAAGACCATTGTAGATTTTAAGAGTTCTAACTCTGTAGACTTCCTCCTGCTGATACTCTGCTCTGAAAACTCTAGCTGCCCCTTCTTGGGATTTCAAGTTTGTCTCAAGTCTAGTAATTCATCAAACTCCAGCCTTGACTTTCCTTCCCTATTCTATCACCTAGAAACGCCCTCAAGGCAAAATACTTGGACAATTGTAGGGTTCACCTCATCTGTTTTCTATCTCTTAGTATTACTGTTTTTTGTTGCCTCAATTTCAGGATCTTGAAAACTGTTGCTTCAGTTTTTTTTTATTTTTTATCATAAACTTTTATTTTAAGTAGAATGACAAATTCAATTCTTGTTACTCCATTTAAGTTGAAAGCAAAAGTTTATTGGTACTTGCTATAGAGCTGAAGTAGAAAGTCTTTGAGATTGTACACTGAAGTTTCAGCCTCAGAGAGTAAAGCTTAGAAAAATGAATCCTAGTATTTCAGTTATTAGATAAATCTTTGTATTATTTTTTCTTCTCAGAAAATGAAATTTTGCTCATTAAAAATTGAAAAAGCATACTCCCCAAGAATCTCCTTAACTTTTCATGAGTAAATTAAGAAAAATAAAAGGATTTTGGCTAATCTAAGAATTTATATTGGTTGTTCCTAATGTCATATCTATAGTGAAGGATTTTGGCTAATCTAAGAATTTATATAGGTAATTCCTAATGTCATATCTATAGTGAGTACTTATCTTTAAGGAAATTTTCACTAGACCATAAAAATGAGAAAAATTTAGGGAGTTCTTATGAAAACAATTTATTCCATTTATTTTTGATTGTTATTCTTAGATTTTAAGTGATAAAATTTATGCCTTATTAAATTTATTATGATAGTAATGGCTGATTGTTGGTTGGCTGGTTTGTTTTTTTTTTTTTTTATCATTGCCTGGCAAAAGCACAAGATCTATCTTATGTTGATTGCCCATAAATTATTTTACTGCTCAGTGTGTTCCAATGTTCCGAAAACAACCATTTGGCTATATACAGATACTTTTACTCTACATTTTTACACAAATATTGACAGTCATAAGATTTTATTCAGGGAAGCAAGTACTATTTTTCTTCTTGAGCATCCTTATTTGAAGTAGAGTCTGTACTGCCCTCAGTCACATAATCTTTATGGATGGTGACACAAATGTAAATGAACAAGTAGTATCATATTTCCATATAGGTACATGGAGAGAGTGAGGGGAGGAGGGGGCAGGGAGAGAGAGAGAGAACTGGTACACATAAATATGAAGACCAAAATGTCCCATAAGCCAGAAGTATATTTAGGCTGAAAAAATAAGGGGGCTGATTTAAGTCCTGGTCTGAATTTGAAGTTCCAGGAGCTTCAACATCCAAGGGCAGGAGAAAATGGATAACTCAGTGAAGAAAAAAAATAAAAGAGCTAATTTACCTTTCTTCTGCCTTTTTGTTCTGTCAGCCCCCCAAATTATTGAAGAACATCATTCATCACTAGTATTGGTGAGAGAAGTAGTTTTTATTCATTCTAACAATTCAAATGCTAAAGTTTGCTAGAAACATCCTTATTAGGCATACCCAGAAATAGTGTTTTTATTAACTATCTGGGAATCCCTTAGTCTAGTGAGTCAACACATAAGATTAACCATTAGAGTCAATGAGAAAAACCCTTTAAGCATTAAAACAAAAAGTAACTGATTATAAATGGAAACAAAAATAATAAACTGGAAACAAGTGATAATAAATACCTGTGCCAGTGATTAATATACTAAAAATACATCATGTCATTTAAAACTTGCATCAACTCTGTGGAGTAGTCATCATTATTTTTATTCTCATTCTTTCTTCATAAGTGAAGACATTAAGTCTTAAAGAAACTTAAGTAACTGCTAAAGAGAAAGCTATAGACAAGCCTCCCAGTGTATATTGGGCAAAGAATTTGTTCCGCTGCCTTCAAACAAGATGAATTTTAGTTTTTTTCTAAATTGTGGCAATATATTCCTCTCCAGACACTACTCAGAAACTTGGAGAGGAACAAACAACTCTATTCTGTGCTCATTAATGGCTTTTGTTATAACATAAATTTTTTTATTTAAAGAGGAGAATATTGCTAATGAGAAATTATACTCTGTTGTTGGAATAAGTCTTTTAGAACACTGAAGGGGTTGGAAACCAAAAAAAAAAAAAAAAAGATATTCCAGAAGAAGCATGACCTGTTTTGTTGTTTTTTTTTTAATGAATCTTTTCTTTTGCTAAGATCTCCTAAAAATATTTCTATTTTATAAAAAGTGTTCTGGATTCTTTGTGAGAAAGAAGCTGTAATGATTTGTTGCTGGGTAGGTTCATTAAAAATTACAAGCATGCGCCATGACTGAAAAGTCCCTGCAGCCTGCTTCCGCTCTCGGGCAGGGGTGGAGCTTTCCAGCAGTGGTTGCCCAGGAGTGTGAGCTGCACCTGCATTTTCCAGCCTCAGGCAGAGGCACCACGAGAACAGCCCCATTTTGTAAAAACGAAAAGTTCTGCTGTTCTACAGAAATGTTTGGGACAGAGAAGCGGATCTCAATGAGATAAACAAAACCCATAGACCACTGACATTAGATAAATTGCTAGAGTTGTTTGGAAGGCCAGTCAGGAACAAACATTCTCTTCCTAAATGTAGTTTTCCAGCACTTGGGACAAGCATACTATCTGATTACCCAGGATGATGATTTATTTATCTTTCTAGACTGTTGACATGAAGTCTGAATTTCAGGCCCAAGAATAGGTGTACTTCCTGTAGTTATTTTGTTTTCAGAAATCACTGACTTCTCTTGTGTTACTTTCTGTGATTGCTAGCGCTAACAATATCAAAGTTTAGTGAGCTCATATCATCTGTAATAGTAAAGTCTTAGTAAATCACTCTCAATTTGAAGTATAGATCCTGACATAATCTACAGTTAACAGAGTTCCTGCTGTTTTTTTTTAAATGGTTTAACTATCTACAGTCTTGTATCAGTGATACTTTCATTTATTTTTGATATAGATTTTTTACATAAAAAATTGTAAAAATTATGCTTCAGGGTAGGTAAATGCTTTTGAACATATTAATTCACATATTTGTTTATTCACTTCCTGCACAAATTTTCATAAAATATAAAGATCCTGATGTATATTTTAATAGGTCATGAGGATTCAGTGGTATAAAAAGAAAGTGGTATAAAATATTCTGGTTTAAGTAGAGCTCATGTTTTAGTTTAGGACAGAGTAGAGGTGAATAAAATGAGCAGAAATTATCAAGTAAAATTATTGTTCAGGAGAAACCAAACCAAAGTGCAGCAAGTAAGTCTGTCTGCAAACTGCTTTAGATGGGACTCTCGAGAATTTTATGTCCAAGAAGGTGGCATTTAAGCTGATACTAGAATAATAAACAGGCCTCATGAAGATCTGATGGAACTATAGTCCATGCAGTAGGTATCAGCTAAATATGTAGCAATAATTTGACCTGACTAGGCTGTCACCTCAGCTTGTTAACCTGTTTGCTTTCAAAATCCTCCTTCTAAACTCTATCCCAACTTACCTTACTCTCCAAATTATATAACTATGGTGAAAATTATACCATTAGGGGACTTCAGAAATATTGTTTTAGCTAATTGATTTTATAGTGTTTTTAGGAATTTTTTCACATTGAGAATCATTTTACAGAAAATTCATTTTTAATATAGCTGTCTAAAAAGCAGGTAAATTTAAAACAATTCCCCCCAAAACTTTTATCTCAAAACTTGTATTTAAAATGAGCTATGAAACACCTCATGAAAATAACAAAAAAAAGAAAAAAACACACTTCTTCTTGTGCCTAGAAAGATACAGGGAGCTTTATCCCAAATGAGGTAACTTTGAAGCAGGGAGACGGATTCACACATTCATAACATGAAACTTCCAAGGCATCATTTCCTAAATTATTTCTTTCACTGCCCTCTTGGTAGCTCTGTGCCATGGATGAGTGAGTTTACCTCACAAGTATGCAGTTAGCTCCCCAAGAACAGGCTCTTAACTTTAGCTTACCACGTGATTAGACTCAGGGTGAATGCACAAGATTAATGAGGGCCCTGAGTGAAAACAGTCTCTTGTAGGGAAGGTACTAAATCTTGAAAGTCTGGTTGTTATTGTTTGTGCAAGCAAAGCCCTGACCCAACCCCAGAATGGATCACGTCGGTAATGGCTCTTGGTCTGGGTTTATCTTCAGTGCCTTAACCCTGATTTTTGTAACTGGCCTAATGTCATTCTCCACTGGAATCTATTTTTGGAAACCTCTAAATATTATTAAATTTTCTCAGTGTCTAAATATAGATCTTATTCTACTTTTACTTCATTTATTTTCCCAGATGATAGAAAGAGGACAGGTGTTCTAGTGTTTAGTTCTAGTTTATTCTCCCTCAATGTACACTAAGAGTTTTTTATTTTCCTAATATTGGTCTTCTTGCAGAAAATAAATGGTGAGAAAATAATCTGTAAACTCTTCCCATTGTTGCTAATTTCCTCCGTCTTGTTGCTTTTTCAATCTACATCATTTTAAAATGTAAAGAACTCTTTGTTTTTATTCAGTGGTTCTATACCATTTTGGTAAAAGGAAACACTGGACTGTGGTTTCTAGGGAGAAAGGATAGAAAGAACCATTGGCAGCTATCAGCCCAGCATTAGCGCTGAGAGATTTAGTATTAGCAGGTGAGATTGCCTCACTGGAGAATGCATGTACAAATTGTAAAGAGGTTATAAACAAATACACACATGAGGAACATTTGAATCGATTCCACCCTACCCAGTTTTCATCAATTGACTAATGGTGGTCTTTAAAGAATACTCTCATGGGCAAGAATGGGGCATTGATTTTATAAAACAGAATCTTCAAAGGAGGGAGAAACCAAGCCTGTGGGGAAAGAAAGCAGAATTCTGGCAAGAGGTCATGGGAAAGGAAGAATCACCGTGGGGTCTGGACTTGGAGACAGAAAGAAATAGCAGCAGGCCACAGCCCAACCTGTCATTAACTAAAAAAAAGGAAAAGAAAAAACAACAAAAACAAAAAACTGCCACTAAATTCAGAAGGGATCAGGTTGAAGGTTCTTTACCCTCTCTGTACTTATTTCCTTATGAAGTTTATGTTAATAATGCCACTGCTTCTCCACAGCCTTCAGTTTCAGGAGGGAGAAGCTGAGTCTTAAAAGTTCCAATCTAATAGCCCCGTGAATGTCCCCAATGTCTGGTGTGCAAAAGTTTATACTGAGCTAATAGTTACATATACACCAGTTTTCTATCAAAAGTTACTTTATAGCAGACTGCTATTGGGTAATTGAGATGCACTTTACTAAAATTATAACAGCTTTAAAGCAGTGGATTTTATTGATACTTGTTTTTGTTTTTTACAATCCAATTACCTAGAGCACTGCAGTTTATTCAGAACAGGTATATTTTGTTTTTATTTCAAAAATGCATTGGTTAGGGCCTCCCTGGTGGTGCAGCAGGTTGAGCACTGTACTGTGAAGCACCCACTGCATAACAGTGCGAGTTAGAGCCCTGGTCAAGGAGAGGACCCACATGGCATAGCAGACCTCTCCTCCCTTGCCCACTGCTACCCTCAGCAGTGTGTTTCAGTTGATCTGCCTATTCTGCTCCTCACTCTGTCTCTGGTGAATCCTATTACCCGCCCCCCACCCTTGCCTCTGGCCTGTACCCCAGCTCTTGTATGCATAAATAAATAAATCTTTAAAAAATGCATTGGTTATTTTTATGAATGTTTCAAACTTAACAACTTTATATGCTTTTACAGAGGGAAAATTTCAACAAATTATTTTGACACCCCCCACACACACACTTTTGAGTGTATTTGCTGTACTTCATTTGTTCTATCGAAGTTTTCTTCTACATAGTCTAACTTCTATATTGTAAATATAATATTTATATTTATAGTTATGCATAGTTATACATATAGTTATACAGCAGTAATTACCTACTGTATATTCATATAAATATGTAGCATATATATAATTTAAGACTTTTAGAAAATCAGTAATCTTATTTTATTCCTTTTCTAAAAATACTGAGTTTAGTTTCTACGTACTGATGTCCCATGAGAAAAGTATTTTATTCATAAAATTTGCAAGATGCTTAAAGAAGTGACTTAGAAAAACAGATTTAATTAACAACTTCTAATTTTCTCTTTTTGTATAACAATAATCCCCCAAATGTTGATTGACTTAAAATATAGCCAATTATTTGTTCATGGTTCTGTGTTTTGAAGAGTACTTACTTGGCTGCTCTCATGGCATTTTGCTGGTGCTTAGGATGGCAAACCCAAGATGGCTTCTTGCTCTCTAGACTCTTCCTTCAGGGTGACCTACCATCATCTGGAGTTCCAAACTTCTCACAGGGAGACTGGCTCTCAAGAGAATGAAAGTCGAATGTGTTAGGCCTCTTAAGTCTAGATGTATTAAAGATTTTACTTGTAATTTGCTTTGTGCCACTTATACCACATTATACAGGCCAAAGGAAGTCACAAGCACAGCCCGATTCACAGAGAGAGGAAATAAATCCACCTCTTGGCAGGAGGAATTGTATATAATTCAAGGAGGACAGGAATTATTGACAGAACAGGACCATCACGTTTGGAGACCATCTGCCTCAACCTTTGTAGAAATATATTTTTGAATAGAATAAAACAACTCCTAATTTAATTATGAAAGTCCTTTTGGTACATATTTCCTATACATATCATGTTGTAATTTTGTGTTCTTTCTTAATCTTGCAACATGAGCTTGTCTTTCCTTGATTTGGAGTTGCAACATTCCACATTATTGTTCTTGAATGTAATAATAAAGTGCTTCTCTTCTTATGTAAGTCAGACAATGTCCAAATATACACTTTTATTTGCTAGAGAAGGACTGAGTTAATTTTGAAAATATTCCCTTCAACAAGGTATAGTGAAAAGAATCTGGAGGCAAATAGACTTGGGTTCATATACAAAACCAGCCTCTTACTAATTGTGAACATTTAGTTAAGTTATTTAAATTCTTTTGGCCTCATTTTATATTGACATCTCAACATAAACATATATCGGATCTCATATTAGATATACATTCTTGTAAACTGAGAATCACTATACCTGCTTCACCAGGTTGATAAGGTAAGAAGATGAAATAAAATAATTATGTAATTACATCACACAGTCACCAGGACATAGTAAGGTTTCCCTTCCCCAACTTTGCTACATTAAGTACATTTTTGTATAAAAATAGTTTATTAATATTTTTGGGGAAATAGGACATTACTTGGTTTTGGAGTTTAATGGTTTTGGTTTACAGTTGTTTTTGGCAAATTTACAGTAACAAAATCCTTCCTTTAAAAATTTGCAGGACAACTTAAGAAAAACGTGAAGTTTGATATAAAATCTAGAGTTTTCATTTTCTAAGTTTATCGATACATTTTTTTATAGTGAAATTTCATTTTTCAGGATTGTTTTCCTTTTTTGCTTGTGACAACTTTCCTCAGAAGGGGAAGACATTTATCGCTATTTCTATTTTGCCTTGATAGATATCACATGATTATATAACTTACAAGATCATCAAATTATCTAATAGAGTATTTTCCACTTTTGACCTGTAATAGTTAAAAAAAATCAATAGCAGTGATAATTACCAACTTTGTGTATCTGAATGTTATAGTATTCATATGTTTCTGACAAAGATATCTGTTGGTTACTAACAAAGACTTACAAGATATTTTTACTATGAATTTTAATCTCTAGTTGACCTAGACCTATTATTTTCTTGTCATAAAATCACCTTCAGTTAGACTTTTGCTTTACTAAAATTAATTGGACAGAATTTGTAGATAGTTTGCAGGCTTGTGTCTAAAAAAATTAAATAATTTCAGAGAATTGCACAGTTATATTGCAGAAAATTGTATTCAAACAAATATGGAAATAGTTGTAAAATGACAATTTACATCTGAGCTATATCACAAGGAAAGTTGGATAAGAACTAAGATTATTCAGCAAGTACTTGTCTGACTATGTAAGAGGAAAATGCAGAGCTGAAGGTGGTGTGACACATTTTTCCATTCACAGCTGAGTGGGCAGGTGACATGTGTTAGGGACAGAGCTGCCTCTTTATTATCCTGTGATAAAGCTTGTCAACTAAATTGAAATTTGGGCTTTTAAAATATCAGACTGGATGACCTCTCTGGCATATTTTAACATTTAAATCTTATACAGCACTCCAGAGGAGGATCTTCCTTTTCCAGTTAATGCTAAATTATCATTGCTTTGGCAGGAAGCAGAAAGTGCCATGTGGGTTGTGATTCTGGAGAGTTAACATTTAAATACTCATTATACATTACATTTATAGAAAATATTGAGAGGAAATTTCTCCCTGGCAAGCGCCATCCAAGGTTTGGACTCTTTCTATAGTAAACTGCAAGTTTCTTTAACACTAACCTTATGATCTATACTTATAGGTGAAAGGAATCATATGTCTTATAATGGGTTCATTTAGTAGTTCAATAATTGTAAACCTCTTGTAATGAGTTCAAGTCAACTTGTCTTTTGCTAAGCCGGCATGTATTTTTCAACTTTGGGAAGAGACAGAAAAGAAGTAATTTTTCACTTTGGACATGACAGAGTAGTTGCTGGCTCTCTGTGGGAAATAGACCCACATATTAGTACAAATATATGGGTATGCAATTGCAGACATGCAGACTCATTACTTGCATTAGATTTTTGGTTTTAACACATAATATTTCTTCTAAATAAGTCAGGTATAATTATGACCCACATGTGACTAAATCAGGTAGAGTAGTTCCAGGGAATTGATTGGCATACATCTAGAGCTTCAGAAGAGAAATGTCAGTGGTTTATATTTATTATCTTTTGTTCCTGGGGACCTCTGAAGGCAACTGCTGTGCACAAGTCATTTGTCACTCTTTTCTCTAAGTGCCAATTTCCCTAGGGAGTTTCCATATTAATGACAACATTAACACAAATACTAATATAGATTTTTTTAATTGTAGTGTGATGCATAGAATCTGAATATTTTGCTAATTAAAGTGACAATGGCATTTAATTTCAAACAGCAACTTTCATCCAGGGATATTTATATATTTTACAATTGAATTGGCACAAATTATTTACAAACATTAGGGGTGCATTGGGTTACCATATTTGGACCATAATTTTTTTGACATATGAACACCCTAAAAGGAAATGTGATTTTTTTATTCAGCATCTTCAAAGAGTAAAAATGACTACCTCAGGCATATAATAACCAGAAAGTTTATTCACACTCATATATGCAATCTTGGGATTGCTTTTATTTACCACTCTCATCCTTTTTTCAAGTCTAGTTGTATACTTTATGAATCCACAAATGATTGCCTTTATTGAAAGGTTTGTGTTATTCAAGATGACTTGTAAAGTTTACTCAATCTTCCCTAGCAAGGGAAACAGGAAATTCCAGAGAACACTAGACTCAGCAAACCTATAAAATCTGAGAAAGCAGACCATTATTTCTGGAGACATTTCACATAACACTTTGGGAAGCAATGACTAATTAGTTTTTGGTCTTAACAATAGCACTTTCAGGGGCTTTTTTCCCTTTTTATAGCTTTCATATTAGGAAAAAAAAGAAAGGAGCTCTGAATGATGAAATATCGGCAACTTATGTACTTGCTTCTCTGTAGGAGCTCTGCTCTTTGATCCTTAGTACAATTACCTTCATTGCCTGGCTAGTATTAACTGGATGGAGAGTAACCACCAATTGTTGCAAGCATGACAGCATTTATGCTTTGCTTCTAATAACTGACTATTTCAAAATGAAGTCTGTGTTCTATTCTTAATGCCTGCAACAATTGGTGAGTTAAGCCCTTAAAGAAGTAAGATGTTTGCTCATGCCTCGTCTCCACTTTGCCCTGTTAACACTTTGCCTAGCCACCCATCCACAGCTTCCAGTGAATACTTAGTCACTGTCAGGAGTAAGGTTTATTCTGAGTTCTTTAAATGTAAATATTTGCATATTAAATTTGTCTTTCCTCTATGATGCACATACTATTCAAGAAACTGCTTCAATATGCAAGAAGCACCATGGATACAAAATGCAACAAAATCAAACCTTAAGGATCTTGCAAAGCAGTGGCTGAAAATTAATGGATATGTTATACATATGATAGAATGTATTAAATATCAAACACCTTTGACTAGTTTCCTTCTGTAAGGGCCCAGGAGTAGAAGAAATTCCTTTATTATTGCTCTCAGATATTGATTAGAGTTCAAGCCTGATGAAGAAAAGCAGACGAGAAATGGCTACCTTAGTATGGCCACACCATGACTGTGAACATACCTATAAATAGAAAAAGATTTTTTAATTCCATTCATTTTCAACGAAATTCATTATGTGTTTGTTTGATTTTCACCCTAATTTCACAATAGACAGTTCTTTAGGAATCCATCTGTCTTAATGATTTTAAGTTGTATAATTGTTTTGAGGAACAGTTTAGTGCTTCACATATGCAATAAATACTTCATTTAACTTCTTTGCAAGGAAAAGGGTGTAAAATATTAAACATCTGCTAAGAATGGTTGTACTGTGTAAATAGTAAATTCAATAGATTATGTTTTCATAAAAATTTAAATTTTCTAAATGAGGATTTATTTTAATATACAGTTTATTGTTTTAAAATTATCCATGTGTTAACAGTAGCCAGATAATGAAATTAACATTGTTTATCATTGAGGGAAAAGATGGATGAGTAAAAATTAGATTTGATATGATGGAAATAATAGGATTGCAGGTCCTAGAATTCAAACCGTGGTACACATAATTTACTGATGACTAAATTTAAGTACATTAATATGACATATACATATTATTTACTAGAGATGCTTTGTTAGGATGAAGCTAAATTGTAGTACGACTGACTGATTTCTAAGTCTTTTTTTCTAGTGGGACTGGAAGTTTTATTTATTAGTTAAAACTTTGTAAATCTCCTAGCTCTGGCAATCTGGTATCAGGTTTTCTGAGCTGATTTTAATTAAAGCTGATTTTAAGCTCAATTTCATTTCTTCTGAAACTAAAATGGTCTGCTGAAAGTCTTTTATGTATAAGAGGAGAATTTTAAAAAGAGTGTATGTGTGTGGTATATATGAGTGTTTATATATGTATGTATGTGTGTGTATATATACACATAAGAACACTAAGATAAAGTCTGCCAAAAAATATCATGTAACAATATTTGTTACTATAGTTTTGAGCTCTAGACAGAGGACTTCAGCCAAATTAAGTCAGATACTACAAGTCGCCAGTGTATATGATCATGGACAAGTCATTTAAAACCTCTGAGTCGCTGAGCCTCCCTGGTGGTGCAGGGGTTAAGTCACAATGCTATCAAGATATCAACAGTCACTGTGGCATGAGTTCCATCCCCTGCCAGGGAGCTGACCCACATGGCGCAGCAGACCTCTTCTGTCTTCCTGGCTGCTCCTCTCAGCCCTGTATTTCAGTAGATCTGCCCATTCTGCTTCCCACTCTGTCTCTGGTGATTACTCTCAGCCCCACACATCTGGCCTACACCCCAGTTTTTGTATGTATAAATAAGTAAACCTTAAAAAAAAATAGAATCTCTGAGTCTCTATGTGCTCATTGGTAATCTGTTATTTTAAAAAATTCTAGTATTGCAACACATACTTAAGAAGCCATAATGAAAAAGACTGCAAATTTTATATGTTGCAGACCAACAGAGATATTTATATGTACACTTGTCCATGTAGCATATATTAGATGACAAGTAAGTACATAGACACACTAAAACACAAATAACATATAAAATGCTCCTACAGATTACTAGATAGACTCAGTGATAACATAAACAAAGGATACACAATCACACACAATTCATAGAAAAGATGCAAATGACATATGACTTATGCCTAAGAAGAATTAATAGGATGACTTTCTTTACCTTGAACATTGGTAAAATTATTTAAAAGCTTGGCTTTATCTAGCGTTGATAATTGTATGGGAAATGGAATACTTTGAGATATTAGAAAAATTTGGAGGGCCATTTTGTCAATTACAATGCATTAATAAATACTTTTAGAATCAACTTATATGAAAATATTTATACATTTATACAAATTCATGCATCTAGGCTGAAGTGTTAAATTATGATCTATTTATGCATTTGAGTGGGATAGAGTCCTATAGCTAGATATAGAGAAGTCCAAGATATTTAGCAGAAGAGAAACCACATGCTATATATGTGATAGATATAGCATATATACTATATATTGTATATAGTACATATAACAGTGTTTGCTGTGATTTTTTCACTTTATTCTACTTTACTCTTTGACTCTTCTTTCTTTCTTTTAAATTGTAAAAATATTTTTATATAAGTTCAAATTGTGGTTTGACTCCCTAATAATAGTAATATTAAAATTTGAAATGCCTAAAAATATTTAAATAAAAACAAAAAATTAAACCCTGAGAGTTCACCAATCTTATTATCTCTGCTAAGATAAAGATTTGAGATGTTTTGCCCATCTCATTTTGTGCCATTATGTTCCAGTGCCCTCGGCAGGCAAGTGGTAACGTGTCCACTCTGGCCTTTTCTCCACATTCCTCTAAGGAACCCTGGGAATTTCTTGGCCAACAACTTGAGATATCTTAGCCTATGTACTGCAGTCTTTTCACTGACTATAGTTCACAGGATCATGTTTGCGGTTTGGAACAGCATGTTATTTTATTTAAAAAAATTTTTTAAAGATTTATTTATGCATACAAGCACTGGGGTACAGGCCAGAGGTGTGGGGAGGTGAGAGAATCCACCAGACAGAGCAGGGGGCAGAACAGGCAGATGGACTGAAACACAATGCTGAGGGGAGCAGGAGCAGCAGGTCAGGCAGGAGAGTTCTACCTGCACCATGTGGGTCCCCTCCCTGGCCAGCGGCAGTGATCGAACTCGTGCTGCAGTGGCTGCGGTTTGCTTCATAGTGCTTTGCTTAACCCACTGCGCCACCAGGGAGGGCCCTGGAACAGCATTTTAAACACAACTTAAAAAATATAAGTATGTAGTATGTGTAGTAAGGAAAGTATTAAAGCCTATCTCTCGCTCTCTCTCTCTCTTCCTCTCCCCTTTTACCCCTCCCCTACACACACTTCCTCCCTCCTTTTCCCTTTCTCTCCTCCCTACCACACCCCTTTTCTTCTCTCTCTGGTGTTGATTCTCAAGCAAATTATATTTGCCATAATAAATAGACATAACAAAGCTCTACAAACTACTTGTTGTCTGCTTAAAATAGAGAACTCTAAAATCCACTTGATACTTTTCTTTTAATTTCATTTATTTTTTAGTAAGATGTTTATTTGTTACACTATGTATGATCATAGGTATTGGTCTACACTTCTTCAGAAATGTGTTACCACCTCACATCCACTACCAAATGGCCCATAATCTTCCACCATAATCCATTTAGCCCCCCTTCTCCCTTGTTCCCTATCTTCAACCCTCCCCATTTGCAGTTCCAATTTTAGAGTTTGATTTGACCAGTCTTGTCTTTTACTTTGTTTTTGTTTCTTTATTCTAGATAAGTGAAATCATCCATTATTTTTCCTTTTCCTTCTGACTTATTTCACTTAGCATAAACTTCTCTGGTTGTATTCATGTTGTTGCAAATGACAAGATTTCATCTTTTTTTTTTTAATAATTGAGTAACATTCCATTGTGTATACCTACCACATCATAATCCACTCTCTTTCATTGGGCACTTAAGTCATTTCTATTATTTGAGTATTGTAAATAATGCTACCATGAACATAAGAGTGCATATTAGTGTGCAAAGTGGGAATGAATTTATTTTTCTATACTTCTGGTAGATACCTAGAAATAGAACCAATCGATCCTATAATAGATCTATTTTTAATATTTTGAGAAACCTCTATACTGTTTTTCAGCCTGGACCAATCTACATTCCTACCAATAGTGAGTGAGGGTTCCATTTTGTCTGCATCCTTGTCAACACTTATCTGGGTTTGTTTGTTTCTTTGTTTTTATTTGTTTAATGTATTCTCATGGGTATGAGGTGGCACCTCCTTGTGGTTTGATGTGCATTTCCTTGATGAGTGATGAACATTTTTCAAGTGCTTGTTAGCCATCTGTATGTTTCCTTAAAGAGGTCTATTTAGCTCTTCAGCCCATTTTTTTTGATTATTTGTTTTCCTATTGTTGAGGTGTATGAATTCTTTGCATCTTGATTCTTTATCGTAATCCTATTTCAAATAGATCTTTTATGAACCCTGATAATTGCACCATATCATCTGTCAGCTATTATTTTACTATTTTACTTGGAAATATGTTATTTGCCTTTTTCTACATTTTGCATTTTTATTTTATGTGTTATGAGATCTTAATATTTTACCACTTATGTAACAATCCAAAATATTAAATTTCTAAATGTTCAGAAGGATTTAGAAGTATACAGTGCACATCTATATGTACATATAAAATTATCCTTTTTTCTACACAATGGTATGACACTTTCTTGGAAATAATAGGTGGTTTAGGGGCCTCCCTAGTGGCGTAGTGGGTTGAGCGCCACACTGTGAAGCATCCACTGCACAGCAGCTCGGGTTCAGTCCCTGGCTAGGGAGGGGACCCACATGGCACAGCAGACCTCTCCTGCCTTCGCCCACTGCTCCCATTAGCAGTGTATTTCTGCTCCCCATTCTGTCTCTGGTGAATTCTCTCTCTCACCTCCGCCACTCTGGCTGTTCCTTGGTTCTTGTATGCATAAATAAATAAATATTTTAAAAAATAATATGTGGTTTATCTCAACTTTTATTTTCACACATGTATAGTTTAGGTTTCAAGCTATATTTATCCCAAAAACAATTTTCAGTGTTCATCTGTTTTAAGGTGAGACCCTCGGGAGACTTACATTTTAGAAACCTAAAACAAAGAAAGCAAATTATGTAAGTGTCTTGCTCTTCTTCTATCCATCTTCTACCTGGAAAAGAACTTATAGAGGCACAGAGAAGTTAATCTCACACAGATTTTCAATTCCCAACTACATGAATTCCTTAAAGTGAGAAAAGGGGACCTCCCTGGTGGTGCAGAGGTTTGAGTCACAGCACTATGAAGCTATCCACAGCCACTGCAGCATGAGTTCGATCCCTGGCCAGGGAGGTGACCTACATGGCTCAGCAGACTTCTGTCTCACCCACTGCTCCCCTCAGCAGTGTATTTCAGTAGATCTGCCTGTTCTGTTCTGTTCCCCAACAGAATCCTCTCACTTTCCATACCTCTGGCCTGTATCCCAGTTCTTGTATGCATAAATAAATAAATCTTTAAAAAATAAAGTGAGACAAGATAGTTGACCACCAGTGACTATGTTTATGCATATTGATATTATATGTCACATTTAGTAGTTTCCATCACTGTATTACTTATGGGGACTTACTAAATGGGAAGAACTGTATTTCTTTTCCTCAGCACTCCTCTTGCAAGATATAACTTCACACAGCCTTAAAATTCAATTTCAAATTAATTGCTTGTAAATTAGAAATTTGAGAAAGTACAAATGGACTAATGCACATTTTCCTTCACAAATGCTTGGCTTACTTTCTGCAAAGCTGAGATTTGTGCTCCATGTGGTCATGGCACATGATTCTCCCTGCTCTCACCACCTCCCCTTTACCTATAATATTCCTGTGTTTATCTTCATCTCCTTTAAAGGAGCCCACAATTCCTAGATTTCCAATGGATTTATAAGAGTTTGCATTATCTGAAATTATCTTCTTTGTGCAGGATTAAGCTCTGTCTATTTTATCTTTAATCCTTTTGAGGGGAAGAAGTTTACACAATACTACTACATTGAAATCTCTATTTATAATTCTTTATGCTGTAGTGCCATGGGATGTCTATATTTTTTCCTTTTCTCTAGGGTTTTCAGTGTTCAGATAGTCAAGACACTACCTGGTTAATTAGCAGTTGGTTTGTCCACTTCCCCAGAGGTTCATTCAATCCCAGTGCATTCAAATATGCAGCTTTTAATCAGGGAAAACAACTTTGATGTGAACCTGATATGATTGGGAAAGGAGTACATTCAAGGTTTTAGCTGCAGTGCCTCCCTCATACTCCCACCATCGTGACTGACGATGACGTGATTAACTGATTGACTCTTAATGTCTAAATTATTCTCCTGATTCAGCACATTTCAATAGCAGTCCATGTTGTGCTGTGTCACCACAGGCAGAAACACAATGCCCTGATCCAAACTCACTTCTGTAGAACTGAAATAGAATCTCAGTAATTGTTGACTAGTTATGGCTAGTTCCATTTTGCCTAAAGTGATTTACCAACGAGATCTTTCTGACTTCTCTTATTACTTTTGATTAGAGAGTTCTAGAAGGATAAGTTGAACTTTAGCACCAAATTTGTGTACTATGACAAAATGATCAGGGAAAATTATTTTGAAAATGAATGTAGCTATTTTCTACGCCAAAACTATAGTGACAAAGACTATTGAGTAAATCTCATAGATGGAAATAGGGTTAAGTAAACTAGTAAGTGCTAGTAATGCCATTGAGGTTGACATTTTTTAAGTCTTTGCTTTCCAGGTATTAGTGGTGATCTGTTCTTTAAAAAATATTTACTAATAGATCTAGAGATAAATACTAGCAAAGGTATCAAGGTAGATTGTCTCTGTGGATTTTAAATAAAATGTTTAATTCCTGTGTCAAGTAGCAGAGTACTACTATTCATTTGTAAAATAGAATTCAGTAGCTTAACATATTTTGGATGACAGTGGAACCCTGTTTGCATTTGTACACACACACACACACAAATGTTATGATCTCTCTGTGTATATATACATATGTATGTATTTATCTTTCCATCTATCATCTACAATCAAATATAAGGAGAAAATAATTATTCTGGCTATGCTAGCTATGAATAAAGATGGTAATTTGTTATCGACAGCTACATGAAATAAGTCTCCCTGTATTCAGTGTATAGTGTCAATTTACTAAGTGGCATATCTTATAAATAAAATGGGATACTCACTAGCCCTATACTTTATCCTCCAAAAATTGTGTATCTTACACTTATTTTAGTGTTAAATTACTATTTTCAAATTATTCTTCTTTTAAGCATATGGGATGAAATGATGGTACCCTAAATCCTATAGATTATGGTTATTTGACTTTGCCAGAAGTTCTTTTTTCCTTGCCGTTTTTTATTTCCTCATACAGTACCATAACCAGAGGAGGCACTAGTGAGTAAATATCGCCAACTGTGATATATTAAGACACAATTTTAGTACCAAAATATAAACTGAATTATAATAATGTTCTGTCATTTTTCAAAAGGTAAGGTTTGGCTAACACTTATCTTGTTCATTACCATCAAGCACTGTTCATAATCTCTGTCATAATATGACTTTCTCCTGTTTAATTAGTATGTACTGAGAATAGAAAATATTATCTTTCTCATATCTTTCTTCTAATGATTAGAATTCCCTAGAATATACAACGGGTGTAAGATTCAGGACTAGAGATGTTAGCTATATTTGTGAATTTCTCAAGTTGTACAAGAATTGATTCATTTTGACGTGGAAAGGTCATGCCCAGTTGTTGATGTATGTATTATAGAAAGGCAGAAGGTTGTATTCATCATATGAACTATGTAAGAATTCACAGCTGTAGAAAAATGAATTATGCATTTTCTTAAGACAATAATCATATCATGGCAACAGATTACATACTTAATCAACTGTAATCAGCTTTAAGTAATCATGGAAGGTAAAATTAGTTCTATTAGCACAAGTCACAACTTTCTTTAAGTAGTAATATAAATCCAATTATACTGAGTTACTTTAACTTTCTTGTTGAATACATTATTGTTTTCCACTGGAAGCTGTTTTCAAGAAGTTGTGTAAATTGTTTATAAATTTACATGACATTCTACGAGTTGGTGTGATGTTAATCTATTTACATGTTGAGAGATTACTAATTTTTTGCTCACTAAATCATTTCCCTGTGTTGTTATATGTATAGACTACTAAAATATATAGTATTGTATGTTCCCTATAATTGTTTTAGATTGCACCTGCCAATACTGACAAAAGAAGTACCTGTGGTAATATGAGTCGGTGTCCACAGAGCTTTCTAAGCATTTTAAGATGAAAATTTAAACCCAATTCTAGTCATCAATGCCAACAATTGTTTTTCTGTATGTGTTATAAGCAGGCCTATCTAGTACCAATGCCCTAGGCAGAACTGCTTCCAGATACTTAGGAATAAAGGCATTGTTTTGAAACTTCAGCTTGTCTGAATCAAATACTTCTTTCATGCTTGGATAGTTAAACGGTAAAAAGATAGTTGGGAGCAGTATTTGGAAATGCCCTGAAAATGCTTTGACCTTTTCATTAGGTGATGGAAATAAAAAGCAGAGGATAAAAAGAAGACTTTAATTTAACCTTTGAACAAAAACCTGCTTACAAGACAGACACATAGTAGATATTGTGTATGAGCCACTGATGGCATAGAGGCTCATTGCCTCCTTAAGGAACACAATTTGAGAGCAAGAGAGAAAAAAAAAAATCCTTTCTCTGGAACAAGTAAGCACTATTTAAAAAGTGTAGGTCTCTATTTAAAGAGAGTAGGACTGGCAAGGGCCTCTGTCATCTGGCCAGCCAAGAGGATAACGTGCAGAGACATTTCAATTCAGTGGGACAAATACTCCCCTTTGTTGGCTCCTACACTCCCAGACACATATACAGAGCTTACACTAAAGTTAGAGAACTGTATCTAATTTGGAATTCAGAAGCTGTCTAAAAATAGATGGTTTATTGTCATATGCAGATTTTGTTCATGGTTTTCTAGGTTGGTGTGTGTGACATCATTCTTATAAGGCTGGTCATTCATTAGTATTGGTCATTTTGCTTTTACATGATGAGGTGGGGAGAGAGTTTAATAAAGAAATAAAAAGGAATGTGTTTAGTTTAAATTTGACAAGTTTGTGAAAAGGAAACATTTAGGGATACATTTTAGAGTCAAATCTCTTTAATCTTGGTTTCCATCTAAACAATACTTTAGTATTTTGGACTTAAAATTAAAAAGAATAGATTTCAATTGCAAAATTTATGAGTAAATTAAAAAAAAAAGCTAGAACTCTGTCTCTGCCTGTACTTCCACATTTTGGAGAGAAATCACCATTAATAATAGGGTTCTTTAAATGTTTTTGCTTTACCTTTACAAATATACAACTGTGTTCTCTCTCTCTCTCTTTCTCTCCATCTATGTATATGTATGTATCATATATATGTGTCTATCATATATGTGTATTTTCCTACAAAAAGTTGTGTTTTTCTGAGCATAGTATCAAGGACAATCTTCTATTAAAAGCTATATATGTCACTTTAAATTTTAGGTAATTAGTCTTTTTTTTTTCTCTCTTACAAATCATGATATTCCAGTGAATATTTGTGTACATATTAATCACTGAATGTTTGCAACCATATTAACTTTACATTTTTTTTTAAATTCTGACTATTTAGGTCACATGTTGCCAGATTCTCTTAATTCTAAAAATAATAGCTAGATTCTCTTAACTCTAAAAATAATACAGGCTTATTGATATTTTGAATATAATGCAAATGCTGGCTGAGGAGGTGTGATTATTATGCCTCTGAATCACGTACAGTGTTGTAAGCAAAGTTACTTCAGTGGATAAGGTAAAATAATGCAACTGTTTATTGGCCCTATTGTGTCTGTGGAATCATTGACCTTTTAAAAACCCCACTGATGTGAGTCAGTGGTATGAAAATAAAAACAGAAGAGAGTTTTAAAGGATTTATGATGAGAGCCTCCCTGGTGCCATAGGGGTTAAGTTTCAGTGTTATCATACTATGACCCCTGAGGCTAGAGTTTGATCCCCCACAGGCCAGGAAGCTGACTCAGTAGGCGCAGCAGACCTCTCTTGTCTTGCCCTCTGTTCCCCTCAGCAGTGTATTTCAGTAGATCTGACTGTTCTACTTTGGTGGATCTACTCACCCCCCACATCTCTGATCTGTACCCCAGTTCTTCTATGCACAAATAAATAAATCTTTAAAAAGAAATTTTAATTTTTTAATTTTTGAATATATATTTTTTTATTTTTTGAATATAAAAATATTTATATTTGCAGGGCTTGTAAACTATATTATCCAGACTAAATATTATATGAAAAATTTATTATTAGTCATCATGTCAATCTAAAAAGTTTGCCATAAATTTTATAAATCCACAAGTTTGATGGCTTAAAAGTCTTTATTGGTTTTTATTTTGTACATATTCCTATTTACGCTGTATATTTGGAAAAGCACAAATTGAGCAAGTAAGAGAGAGTTGTTAAATGGCAGAGGATTCTGAAATTATAGAAAAACTATAGAAGGGTCTGGAGAATTTATCCTGTGAAGAAGAAACAACTATAATGGTTATGCACGACTTCAAAGGCTCTCATGTGGAAAACAAGCTAAATTGATTTGGTATATCTGCATAAAACAAAAATAATAACCAATGAGTAAACAGGCAGGCTAATTTCACTTTTAGTCTGATGACTATCTTCATCTTATTTGAATAATGCATATTTATTTTACAAAATAAAAAATAATTGCTTTTGATCCCACCAAAATATCAAGGGTAAAATATCAAGAAGTATAAAAAAAGCAATGGAGATGAAATGTAACATGTGTTTCTGTATGTGTATATGTTAATAGATGAGCTATGTATATTTACATGTGTGTGTATATACACATACATATAAGTGGATGGATAGACAGATAGGCATAAATAATGGAGAATGCCAGTTGGCCAGATGTGTGCAGATTGTACACATCTCACTTATGGAGTTCCCAAACACACTGTATTTCCCTTTCTATATTATTTATTTGTAGCCACTAATTTAATCTGATATAGAAGTAGTTCTTAGAAAATCCGTATTTGCCTTATCAGCTATGTTGGTCTACTTGGTGATATGGGGTGGCTTGGAAGAACAGAGAACAAAATTTAAGATGGACTTTGTGACCTTTAGGAAAGAACTCCTCCAAAGGGAGAAGTCTGCTCACTGACCTGGCCTCAGAGTTTGTCAGTCCATCTGAAGCATGGAGTCAGCGTCTCCTGTACCCATTAATCAGTGTCTCCTGTATCCTGTATTGAGCGTGGAGTCAGGGTAATGGTGATTGTAGAATAGGGCACCCACAGGGGTCAGCAGTAGGGTGCGGAGTGGTGTGGCACAGCCTTAAGCAGTGATCTGACCCCTGTACTGAATGTGGTAGCAATGCAGGTACAAGTTGGGTATAGCAACAGACCAAAGTGATTACTAAAAATATGGCCAGAGTATAAAGAGGTGGTAAGAGGAACATTGGACAAGACAGACTTGTAATAATACATATGATAGTCTTACAAAATAACTAGAAGGATCAGAAACGAATTTTAGAAGCTGTGTCTAAGATTCTAAGCTGTGTCATTCAGGGTTTAAGAAGCTAGAATTTCAGCCTGATTTGTCAAGGGAGCCTTGTCAGGAGCAAGGGGTAGGTCTGCATTTACATATATGTAGAAATTAGAGAAAGCATATGAGTAAGTAGCCAGGTGAATCATAAGCTGCACCGAGAAACAATACAAATTTGGACATACATAATATAAACTTGGTTACTTTCTAGGGAAAGATGGTGACAAGTTGTCCCTGTTTCCCAAGGCAAGTTTGATATTTTATTATTTTTCTCATCATTATTATACTTTTCACAAGATAACTTAGAAAGGATTCTTTGAATAAATTTATATCTTCTCATCAGAATTTTCCTTAAAAAATACTCAACTCATGAAGTAAGGTTCAAAGCTGCTTTTTATATTTCTGCTATTTCTTATTTCTTATGCAGATCTATCACTAGTTTATTTCTAATAACATGAACCTATTTATGGACACATTAATGATAAATTTACTAAAGTCAGCATCAGCATTGGTACAAAGAGAATGTGTGTTAAGTGGGGAGTAGAACTCACTTAATTTAACAGATCAAAAGCACACTCAGAGGTTGCTGCAAGAATGTAATAGCTTAACTTAAATTGGTATTTTTCTTCTTATGTCTTTCATCCACAGAATAGGTAAAAATTATAAATGAAATCCAGAGTCCCATTTAGACTTGCCTAAAACTACAAATAAAAGAGAAAAGAAGAAAGGATTCATAATGGGAAATTTATTCCTTTTTCAAGTTAACTCCAAAAAATACTTAGCAAGTACCAATATCTTCTAGCATAATTAGATTATGCTGATAATGTAATATGAAAACAGATATGCTATTCAGAATTGATAATTGCTTAAGTTAATAATTACAGTATCGCCATGATTTTCTAATGTGTTAATTTTAGAATTAATACATCAGGGTAGGTAGAGCAAACTAGAGCTATGATTTGTCTGATTATTTATTGATCTTATGAAAATGTTGGAAATATATAAAATCAGAGATTTAAAAATTTTTGGACTTAAATTTTTTTGAGTTCATAATATGGATCGCAGTTGTTCTTGGACAATGTAATTAACCTAATATTAGGTGGGTCCCTACAATTTTGAGATTGGAGCTTTAAAATATATATATAATAGTGGTACTTAATATTTGAATAATGCTTTATAACTTGCAGTGTTATTTTTCAGAAACTTTGCTTGTGAAAATATGTAGGTTAAGTATTACCTTCAATTTCCATTTTAGTCTACTTTGGGTCAGAAAGTTTAAATTACTTATTGAAGTTCAGAAAACAAGTCCAGTTGTATGTCAAGCCCACATATTTGGGCTTTTACCACTAGATTTATTCTTTACATTACATTCCATTCAACATAACATATTCTTGAAAACAGTTTTAAAAGCACAAATAACTATGAGCCACAATAGAATGTTATTCATTGTCTTTATTATTGCTCACTAAATTGAGAACTGTGGTTAGCAGGAAGTGTGCTTGATTGATTTCCTAATTTAACAGATTGTTTTTTACTTTATTATGCAACTGTTATTTTCAGTACTTATCATAAAAAATAGCTACATTTGGTAATTAACTGATTATACAAATTTTACTTAACAATTATGTTGATTTCATTACCTAGTTAGATATAATCACTTTTTGGTAACTGTCTCAGATAGAAAATTATAAATTAATTTTCATTGTGGATCTTGGTTTCTGTTCAGAGGTAATACTCTAATTAAAAGTTTTCCTTCATCTAAAAATTGGTGGAAGATGACATCAAAATTTAGTTCAGTCTTCTGAACTAATTTCTAGTATTTCTCCCTGAGCATAAGAATCTTATGTAATTCACAGCTGTCTGTTGTCTGGATTTTTTCCTTTTCTTTTACTTTTTTTATTTTTTAAAACAGAGTGTCTGTTTGCTTCATTTATATCTAATCTTTGTGTAATAAAAGAATCAGTGACATTGAAGTGAATATAGAAAGTCACCAGGTCTCATCAGTTAGTTGTAAGAAACAATAGTCTTATTCTATGTTTAGTCATGTAAATAAAGTGAAGATGGAATAATTCTTACTTTTTTATTTTATATACAAGAAAATATTAAAATAGCTTTTAACAATTGATCCTGTAAATCTTAAACTATATTAATAGAAATACTAGGACGATGAGATCTCTGGCCCCTTTTCCTGTTTGATATGAAATTGTAGTCATAGCATTGATTTCACCATGAAATAATAATAAAAAATCATCATGAAATAAATTAAAAAATCCCTGCACTAATATATATGTAAATGGAATGAGAACAAATGAATTTTGGTTAGGGGCTTAACTCATCCTTCAAAGTCAGGGACAAATACATATTCTGACAATGGGGGTGGTTTACCAGCCAGATCTGTGCTTTGGCAATAGTCAAAAACACACACACACACACACACAAAACTTATATTATAAAGAATTTTTATTTACTTATTTTTCCAAAGGCTGAATCAAATGCAGACTATTACAGACCCAGAGAAAGAAAAATGGGCCAGGCTGGGGATGTAGCCAGCCTTCTAATTACACAACAGGTTCACACACAGTTGGGTCACAAATCATGTTTCTAAACTTAGGAGATGAATCTCTGCCATAAATTATTGAAAAGCACTCTGTGGTGTTCTACTCTCCATTTCCCCACAAATTAGATTATCAAGAGCTATAAAACATCTTCAGAAAGTGTTTTCCTAGCTGCTTTAAAATTTTTCCTTTATCATCAATTAGTGCCAACTTTGAAAACATCAGGTGTAACCAGGAAATATATAGCCAAAGGACAAAATAAAGAAGCAAGAAAATTACTTTTAAAAGGGGCAGAAACATATTTCTTATTTCTCACAAGATTCAAATTATTAATGAAATACTTGTGGGTTTCTATTCTTAAATTTCCTTGGGAAAGAATATAGTAACATATTATTTAAATATAGTCCTCCACATTTCATTCTCACATTGATATTTGTTGTAAACTAAGCATAGTTGAATTCAAATAATTTGTGTGAATAATTTCAACCACTATGATTAATGTGCATTATTAGTATAGGTTTACTTTTGAGCTTATTCATATTCACCATTTTCATTCACAAGATTCATGATTCTGAAAAGGAGTTTGTAGAAGATACTAGAAAATAAAATTATGAAAAATAGTGCACTAAATTTAAGAAGATTTGACCATGCTGCTTACCTTGTGATTTTCTTTATGCCTCTCTCTTCCTGAGTTTATATAGTGTGAATAACAACCCTCCTTTTCTGCTTACTTAGAAGGGGCTGGTCATCAAGTTGAGATTGGTCAAAATTCTTTTTCAGATTCTGAAATAATGTAGATCAATGTGCTGTTTAAGGACTTTGGTTCCAAGTTTTAAAATGTCCAACCCAAACTGGCTGAAGTTAAAACTGTATTTATTGGCTCTTATAACTTAAACTCTGGAGGTAGAACCAACTTTAGATATAGCTAAATTCAGGACTCACAACATGTTTTTTCCAATCTCTGTTTTGCTATCTATAGCGTTGGCTTCATATTCAAATTTTTTGATATAGGTAGAAATATAGCTCAGGAGTCTACATTGTCTGACATCTAGTAGGACTTAATCTTTTCCAGGACTTCTTGAAGATGCTACTTGAGTCTTAGGGGTTTGAATTGTTCAATCCATATGTATTCCTTAACGTAAACTTTCTAATGAGCAAGAAGTGAACAGTTGTTTTTCAGATCCCAGCAGGGCTATGTGCAGTTCTGTTTGCATTTTTCCTACAGTATTTTAAGTGAATTACTCAGGTTTCACCCCATCGATTTATACTACCTTTAGTTGTTAATATAGTATAAAATAGAGTTGTCACTAAGAAAAGTGAATACATGGGTTAAGAAATAAAATTTATTAGATATATTACTTCTGAAATTTTGGTTAAAGTTCATTGCAAAACAAGCTCTTAAAAAAGAATAATCCTATCATTGCTATGCTTTTATCTGAGTGCTTCTTTATGATTAGTTACTATGTGCCTCTGAACTGGTGACCCATCATATTTACAAATTGACTGAATTGGGCATATGGGCCTTGATAGTTCCTACATTGTATATTATCAAAATTTGCTGTAATTAATTTTCATTCATACCAGCTGAATCTGACACCCTAATATAACATTAGTGAATTTTTAAAAAGTATGAAATTTATACAGAGCTCCATTTTTTTGATTGATCAAAAGCATTGTTAAACTGACTTTATGTTATTTGAAATGACACATTTTGAAGTGATAGTATATTTTCAGTGGATTCTGCTTTGCTTCTGGATAGGTCTTACTTTGCTGGGTAGGAGCTAGATCTCTCCCAATGGAAGAGAAAGATCCAGGCCTCTACTTCACAGGGCACACGTTTATGCATAGGTACCTATTGACGGTGAGGAGCGCATCATGTGGTTATGAGTTTTCTTTTTCTGTGACTTTGAGGTTGTGTATGGGCATACATAGGTTTGTATTTTATAAAATTGTTAAAGCTAAACCTCGTTTGTTTTGTTGTGACATTTCTTGCCGCACAATCAAAGAAAGATTAAGGTACAGTTTTGCTGATGACTTCTTAGCATTTTGCCCCAAGGAACTGTTACTTTATTGAAAACAACAGCCATTCTCTCAGTACTAGTTTGCTGATAATTAAAATGTGGACATTTGACCATGATTCATAGGACAAAATTAGTCAAAAGTATATATTGAAATAAAAACCTTAACCAGACAGAGTCATCTCTAATGAGCAAGAGGAGAGCTTGGTAACTTAGATTAGCATATGTGAAATATGGCTAATGTTTCTGAAAGAAAATGGTTACTAGGAAACTGAAAAGTTCCCTAATCATGTGACCTCCAGTAAATATAGAATTCAGATCATTCTGTGCTGCAATTGGTACTAACCAAACACTGTTAATATCCTTGTGGTTTGTTTCCAGAATAAGAATTACTGTCCTTTTAAAGGTTAGATAGCAATGTGCAAAGACTTACTAAGTAGCCAGTTCTACTGATTGGATTTTTTATCTTGTTAGAGTCTTTTACATAATGGATAAAGGTAGCAAAAAATTATCTAAATATATAAAGATGTGTTTGCTGTTTCGTTGGCAAAAAGCTCAAATTAGTGCCTCCCTGGTGGCCCAAGGGGTTGAGCACCGAACCGTGGGGCTTCCGCAGCCACTGCAGAGTGAATTAGATCCCCAGCCAGGGAGGGGACCCACATGGAACAGCAGACCTCTCCTGCCCTGCATGCTGCTCCTCTCAGCAGTGTATTTCAGTCAGGCTGCCTGTTCTGCTCCCCACTCTGGTGAATCCTGAGTGTCTGGTGAATCCTCTCACCTCCCTGCACCTCTGGTCTGTACTCCAGTTTTTGTGTGCATAAATAAAACAAAATCTTTCAAAAAAAATAACCCTCAAATTAATATATGTTAGCCTTATGACTTCTACAGTAACAAAGAGAACTACAGATATTGGCTCTTTTTTGTCCTTCCCTTTTCCACACTTCTAAAAAAAAAAAAAAAAAACTAAACTCATAGTTAAAAATATTCCTACAGGGGAAACTCTAAGCTTCAATTTTAACCTGTACCGAAAATTTCCAAAAGAAATAACATCAAATAAGACCAATTCATAGGCAAAGAAAAATCCTTGTCACCTGAAAATTTGTGAATTGAAGCAAATTGAAACCACTTTCTTCAACACTTTTGAACAGTCAACAAAACAAAGTTCTATGTAAGCTTAAAAAAAAAAAAAAAACACAAGATAACAACACAAAATCCTACTATTATGGATACTGTTCTCTGACTATTGTATTTCTGCACATGTAGATTGAGACCTCACCCTGTTTCTCTGGAGCTGGAATTAGTGGGTGACTTTCCTTTCCAGGCTACTGGTAAAAGCTATAGTCAGCACCTGTGTTAGCCAAGACATGCCTGGCCCAGTTCTGAAATAAGTGCTGATTAAGAGGTTGCTGTTGGGAGTTGGCATGAATCAGAGAAAGGGTTACCAGCAGGGCAAAACTCTCAGGTGGGTTAAGTCTATGTTTTGGCCTTTTCACTTTCCAGCTCTGTCTACTAAGTTTTACCTTTTTAACCTCTCACATGAGGTCTCTGGATTTCTTCTCCTTAGCTCCAAGTGCCTGAAATCAGTTACTTCCTATTAAGTTTTAACATGTGTCATATAAAGGTTAAAAATATCAAGATTTAATTCTTAGATGATTTTAAAAAGATACTATAGTGGGATCAAATTTGGAGAGAAAAGCACAATATTTTATTTAAATAGAATGAAAGAAGTTTTCTAGAAATGTGAACAACCAGTTCATATGCCTTTTAGTAGCATATGTGCTCCAATAGTTATTCTAGTTTCTTGTTTTGTTTTAAGAGGGGATTTTTTTGGAGAGGCAATTTTTTAAACAGGTAAGATAAGCTTTGTTTTACTGACTATAACTGACTAATGGTAACCATGGAAAATGGCCGTTGGCCTCCAATTTTTGCTTCCTTGCCAGTGAATCAGCCTGCCTAGGGTGATGATTTAATTTTCATGGTGTTCAAATTACAAATTAACATTTGTAAGTCTAGATTTGGGGGATTGTGATGAAGCTTAATAGAGTTCTCTGAGGATGGTATGCCCCCTTGGGCTACATCATAGCTTCCTTTTTAAAGTGAAAGCAAATTACCTTTTGGTTTTCTTACAGTTTATCTTCCAGTCTTCCTGTTTGACAAATGCATTCATCTTACCTACAAAATCTTCAAATCTCATAGAATTTTCCTCTATAATTTTTTTTTTTCAATTTGTCAATCTGCATGATTCTATGGATGAAGTGAGTTAAAAATAATTGAGAAAGTCAATTTCGATAATCCTATTTGTTCATGAGCAAGATGTATAATTCCAAGCACCACCATTCTGGTAATATTTCAGAGTGTTACTTGCTCTGTGCCTGCAGTTTAATTCTCGTGGAATTACTCAGCAGGAACAAAACTCAAGTTTCAGGGCAGAATGAATAATTTTTTTCCAGTTAAAAGAGTTTGTGGAATTATGATATCAACAACTGCATTTTAGGGATGAAATTCATAGGTTTTTATATGTTATGTTTTCCCATCTTCATTCTGTAGTATCAGGTGTGGAATATCCTGGACCCTATTAGAAAATATTTAGAGAAATATCTATGTTTTCCTGTAAGATAGATGAAGCAGAAATATAAAATATTTCTCTAAATATTTCTCAATAAATTTGTCTAAGTATTTCAATGAATTAAATTTCTCAAAATAAATTTTTCTAGACATCTCTAAATACTCACCTAAATTAATACATTAATCATATTAATGTTACATTAATATAGTTGTTTTAATTAATTTAAATTAATTTGCCATATCTAAATTCATATTAATTATAAATTACTACTAATATAAATATAATTAATATAACATTATATAACAATATATAATAATTAATGTAATAAAAATATTATAAATACAACTTAATGCTCTACTGTGACTAACATTTGCAACTCAACCAGTTTAATAGACTTTGGAAAATAAACAATGGTTTTCAGAGAAAGAAAAAGCCAAAATGAGAAAATTAAATTAGTGGTACTCTTTCTATGAGGAACCATATTAACTGTGCAAAAGAATAGCAAAATAAGACAAAGTCTAGCAAAAAATTTCACAGATGTCTCTTTCATATAAACTTTTTTAAACTGTTAACTAATTGATTTCTAGAATACAAAGTTAACTTTTTTGGTCTATTATAGAATTGTAAAATTCATGATATTTAAAAATTAGTATCTATTTAAAGTTGAAGTAAATATTGGTAATTTTAAGTAAGTTTAAGTTATAAAAGGGAATTTTAATCAAAGTATTTCTTGTAAAATTGAAAGATTTTGAAAAATTTTGGGGGACAATTCCAAAAACTCAAAAAGTTTGTTAAACCCAATATTTCCTAAACTGTTAATGAAATTGTAACATAGTTAAATAAAACACTTGCACATGATTTTGTTGTAATATTATTGGAATTCTATTTTTTTATTTAATTAAAATAACACTGAAATTGATACTAGGCAAAACAATACTTTTTCGTCATCTGATTTTTCTATAGCCAAGTTGGCTGGACTGAAATCATCACTTTGTAAGAACTATATTGCTTACCCATATCTCCTGGTCTTCATCTGAAGAGACCCCCTTCCATTCTTATAGGATCACCTTCATTGTATTACTGTTAGATTCTTCATAAACATTTAGAAGACATATATTTTATTGTTTGATTTTTGTTCCCTGTCAACCCAAACCAACTTTCTTCTGTGATTTGCTTTGTTTTCTTTTGGAAACTTATCAATGCTAGCTAACCATAGCAGTTAAATAGCATTTAAGCAAGGTATTAGCAAGAGCAGTCACTTAGGGAGAAAAAGACTTAATTTACCCGTCTATGTTTTATAAATTACAGATCAGAGCTGGGTGACTCTTTTATACAATTTTGATTGGGATGTGCATGTGACTTCTTGGTTTTGTTTAGGAAAAAGTAATGAATTTTAAATAAATTGAACTATTTGAAAAGATTATGATACTGGAAATGTTTAAACTAATATGATATTAATCATACATAATGATGATAATAGCTTACCATTAGGAGTGTTTATTATGTGTCAGACATTTTGCTAAACTTCTTACATAGATTATCTCATTTCTTTTTTGTTCCAAATATTGTATTAGTATGGTAAGTTAGGAGGAGGCCTGGAGAAATTTATTGTGTGCTTATGGTCACTGTGTTACTAAATAATTATATCTGCTTAAGTACTTTCATTATCATTTAATATCTTTTATCTCCTATTATTGAATCAAAAAGCTCAGAGTTTAAAACATGTCCATTTTCTTTTCTTAAACAGAAAATCCTCTTATATCTTTGAAATATCAGACTATGTCTCCTTTCATATTCCTGCATTCATGTTTTCAACAGGTGTTTATTATTCTTTGATTTTGTTGAGTCTCCATGTTAGGCACATTTTCTTCTTTATTTTTAATTTTTTTCAAGGTTTATTTATTCATGCATACAAGAACTAGGGTATTGACCAGAGGTGCAGGGGGGTGAGAAGATTCACCAGAGACAGAGTGGGGAACAGAATAGGGACATTGACTGAAATACACTGCTGTGGGGAGCAGTGGGTGAGACAGGAGAGGTCCGCTGCACCATGTGGTTCATCTCCTAGCCAAGGATCAAACTCATGGTGCAGTGGCTGTGGATAGCTTCATAATGCTGTGCCTTAACTTCTTGCATCACCAGAGAGGCCCAAATTTTCTTCTTTAAATAATTTACATAATTATCATTTTTATTTCCTTTGGGTTTAATTTGTAATACTTTTCTAATTTTTTCAATTCATTTTGTCAATTTTATTTTTCCATTGAGGTATTGTTGGTTGATACACTGTATATGGCACAGTTAAGTTCACACCTTTCAGTTGTATATACATTATTATACTGTAGCCACCACTAAAGCACACATAATTCTTACATAGTCCATTGGACCCCTTCCACATCCTTTTATACTGGACTGTAGGAGGTCGTCAACTTGTCCTTTTCTTATTTGAATTATTTAATAAGCAAAATTTATTTTAAAATCTGCATTGGGCAGCACTATCATTTGTATGACCTAATATTCATTATATAATCTAATGTTCTTGGTTTTAGTCACATTGTCTGGTCTCTTCACATGCTTGATTATTTTTTTATATATTAGATATTTTACACTAATTCTCCTAGAAAGAATTCGAGGACTAGTATGTTTGAAATTTATGCCTCTTTTAGAAAAAGACAAGGAATACCTGTAATAATGGATCAACAATAAATTCTGGAGTGAAATGACTCAATGTTGGACTTTAATTTGTCTCTTGTCGATTTTCTGATCACTTCCGCTTCTGAGTTGTAAATCTTTGGGACTCAGCTGCACATACAGCATATTATTAGAGCCATTTCCTAAACTCTAACTTATGTTCTCTAAGATCTGCTATGCTGTCAGTCTGCTGATTAGTTCTCAACTACCTATTCTGCTCAGTAGATTTCCAGAGGGTACACGTGACTCCATATATCATATTATCTCTGAATTCTTTTAGTGTTTCTTATTCATTTAAATACTTTGCCCTATGTTTGAGCAACTTAAAATTTTTAAATTTGCACCTTAATATCATTTAGTGGTTTATAAAAATATTTGTACAACTCTTTATTAGTTTCTTGTGTAAGTATTTGGTCCTTTTTACCTGATACACCCTTACAAGAAGCAAAATTGTATATAAACTGCCAGTTGGCACCTTTCTCAAAAATCATTTGACTCTATATGTGAGGGTTTATTTCTGTGCTCTTTATTCCTTTGATCTGTATGTCTGTCTTTATTCGTGTAGGACATATTTTGATTGCTATCACTTTGTAGTAAGTTTGGAACCAGAAAGTATGAGTCCTCTAGTTTTATTTTTTATTTTCAAGATTGTTTTGGCATTTGTGATCCCTTGAGAGTCCACATGTATTTTGAGATGGGTTTTTATATTTCTGCAAGAAATATCATTAGGGTTTTTCATTAAATCTGTAGCTAACTTTAGTAAGAACAGACATTTTAATAATACCTTTACCACCTGGGCATGGGGTATGTTTCTTTTTCTAAAGCCCTTTCTAATTTCTTTTAGCAATTTTTCAGTTTTCATTTTTCAAGTTTTTCACCTCTTCAGTTAATTCCTAGATACTCTTTTTGATGCTTACTGTAAATAGAAATGAAATTATTTGTGCAATTTCCTTTTCAGATTGTTCATTTTTAGTGAATAAAACTGTAATTAGTGTTTGTGTGTTGATTTTGCATTCTTCTACTTTTGAGAATTCATTTATTAGTTTTAATATTATTTTGGTGGATTCTTTAGGATCATCATAAAGTTACTTTTTGTCTTTCTTTTTATGCCCCAATTGTTAAAAGCAGTGGGCACTCAAAGGTTTGGAAGTTGAGTCCTCAATGAGGAGGTGGTATCTACAGTAATCATTTAAAATTCTGTACAAGAGATTTGTTTTTGTGAGCTTAGAACTCATATTAGCATGAGTTTAAGGATATTTTTGTATTCTTATTTTGCAATCCAGTATTACTTTATTTTGCTGTTCAAATTGTTATATGTAGCCATTGGGAAGTATATATTTTTAAGTATCTCTTTTCTGGTTAAACTATAAATTTATTGATGATGAATTATGATATGTTTTATGTCAAAAAACCAGCAAAGAAACTTGGTACTTGGTAGAAATCAATATGTATTTCTTGGTCAAAAAAATGTCAATTCATGAATAATGAATGACTGGAACCTGTTAGGATGAGAAAATATGACCTTTATGCTTCTTTAATATTTGGTCATTCTTGAGGTGTTTTCTTCATTTTCTAAATATTTGGTTATTATTCATTTCCTCTATGCCTCCGGTACAAACCAGAAGATATAAAAATAACTGTAAAAAAACAAGCAAATCTCTACTCTCTGTATTGGAAAGCTATATATGTTTAGAGGGTGAAGTTATTCTTACTTTGGGTGTCTGTCTCATTCCAGACTTTTACTTGTGCTTCTTAGTCATTCTGCTTTTCTTTTAATCACTTACTCTTATATTGATTCAGAACTAAACAAAATTGTGGTGGCCTTGGGATTTCCATAGATGGCTACCAGGCTTTCATGGCTTCTAGTTAACTTCCACAGACCAGTGTGACTAAATCAAAATCTATGAGAAGGAGTTGAGACGATTTTATGGTTGTATGCCTACATATGTATGTGTGCTCCTTTTTTTTTTATTTTTAGCCTGCATGTTGACTGAGAAATAGTATTGGCTTATTTATACTATTTGCCATTTTCAGTTTAAAGAAGTGCAGTACATTTTCTTGTTCAAATTTGGAAACTTCTGTTATTCACCATCAAGTAGAGATCTCATAAATCAAAGAGCAATTTTAAATGTCATATTTGTATATGCTATTTCTGGGCGACATCAGATATGTGTTATTTTGGGAAACTGTGGGTTGACCCTGCAGAAATTACATTAACAAGGAAAAAGCACATTTTAAATGGTGACACATCTAACAGGGAGCTTAAAAGAGCAAGAGAAAGTGTGTAGGTGTTCAATAGTAACAACCTAATGGTAGCACATTGTATTTCATGAATGGGAGCAATTCACAAAGTTCCCACAAATAAGGCCCCTTGCAAGAATATAAATGTCTAGTGTCTTTCTTTATCATTCATTCTCTCACAATTTTACAAGTTACTACTAAATTCCAGATTAGATCCCAGTTGCTGTGAAAATAGAAAAGAGTGAGTTTCAATCTCTTTCTGTGTGTAGCTTGATTTAGTCAGGGGACCTCCACTGTTAATAGATGTATCATTATTATTATAAACCTTCCCAATTGTATGTAAGATCAACTCTGAGAATAAAGTCCTGTCACCTAAATTATGTGTCATCTTGCATTCAATAAATCAACTACAAAGAGAAATAGTAGAAATATATGAGAATCTTAGTAGAAGTGCTCTCTATGTGTTTTTAGCTCATAGTAATGTTGTAAACATTCTGTGGTTTTTCTGTGTATTTCTAACTATATATAAATGTATATTTCTTTAAATTTAAGAAATAGAAATGCAAAACCAAGAAACCCCTTATTTCAAGCTACTGCAATTTGCAAGGATAATATTTACATTTCCTTCTATTTACTTTCATTTCCTTAGGCAGTTATGGAATTTTGCTTCTTAGTATTAAATTAAATTTAATTCTTTCAAAAATCATTAAGATACAGAGATAGAAGGAGCTTTCATTACTGACATTAGGTAGTCTGCATGAGAATCTCTTAAGGCAGGGTTGACTTGATTTTTCCATGAAGGACTAGATAGCAAATATTTAGGGATCTGTAGACCATGCAGCCTCTGTCACAATTATTTCCTGCTTTTTAGCAGGAAAACAACCATAGACTATATGTGAATAAATGAGTGTAACTGTATTCCAATATACATTACTTAGGAAAATGGGTAGAGGGCTTAATAGTTGTATTTGGCTTCCCTGATGGTACAGTGGGTTGAGCACTGCACTGTGAAACATCTGCTGCACAGCTTTGTGAATTTAACTCCCAGCTGGGAGGAGACCCACATGGCACAGCAGACCTCTTCTGGCTCACCTGCTGCTCCCCTCAGCAGTGTGTTTCAGTCCATCTGCCTGTTCTGCTCCCCACTCTGTCTCTGAGGAATCCTCTCACCACCTGTGCCTCTGGCCTGTACCCCAGCTCTTGTATGCATAAATAAATAAATCTTTAAAAAATATAGTTGTACAGTTTGCCTAACCCCTGGCATTTGGCATCCTCCATCATTCAAATTTCAGAGAGTGTCTGAATGTTTACCCAGATGATAATATTATTATTATTTAAGTTTAAAAACTTAAGTTTAAGAACTTCCTTTTTCCTTTACCCACTGGAGCACCTGAGGCAAGAATTTGCCTGTGTAGTACCCCTGAAGGATTCCTGTTTATCCTGAATACTTTTAGGTTGGTGAAGTATACACTTATCAGTTGGAACTTCTATTTCAAAGAATTGATGTAAAATATTAAGGGGCAGTTCCTTTTGGGAAACATTATAAGAGTCAAGGACTTCCCTTCCCTATTTATTGCTTTATTCCCAGTGCCTCAGGTAGAAATTTCCATAAATATTTGCAAAATGAGCAAATGCACTTTTCCATTGCTTCACTCTCGGCATATAAAATGACTTCCTATCTCCAGGTGACCTGACTGTCCCTGTATTTGATATCCACGCAGTCAAGTCCTTGCCACAGCTTTCGTATTTTTTACACCATATTTTTTACACCATATTTTTTAGATTTTTATTCAGTGTTCCATCTCTTTTAACTAATTTTAGGGTTATGAATCTCACCCTCCAAGGTTCAATTGTTTTAACCTACAGTTTCAAATCAGGATGACAATTATAAACATTGAGAATTATATTAAAGATGTTTTGACAGTAATCAACAGAAATCAGTCTGGTTAACTTAAAAAGGGTATCTATTAGGAAAACGAATTAGAGGAGCTCTCAGCAACAGGTGTGTAGCCTTCTCTCTGGAATGGCATCCAGTGTAACTCAGGCCCCCACCCCTGGGCCTTTGCACATGCTATACTCTATGTGAATTTAAAATTCCTGGACAGGGCCCACCCTGGTGGCACAGTGGGTTAAACAATGCACTATGAAGCAAACCGCAACCACTGCAGCACAAGTTTGATCCCTGCTGCCGGCCAGGAAGGTGACCCACATGGTGCAGCAGACCTCTCCTGCCTTGCCCGCTATTCCCCTCAGCAGTGTGTTTCAGGCCATCTGCCTGTTCTGTTCCCTGCTCTGTCTCTGGTGAATCCTCTCACCCCCCGCACTCTGGCCTATACCACAGTTCTTATATGAATAAAAAATAAATTTTAAAAAAATTAAAATAAAATTCCTGGACAGTGATTGGCACTGGTTCAGCTAAGGTCAAGTGTCTGTTGTTTAATTTAGTTTCTTGGCAACTTGGTCAAGGATACTATATGTGACTATCCCCATGGAGAGAAAATCAGAGACTATTACTAGAAGGATGTGGGAGTGGGATAAAAAGATGCCAGGAAAACCTAGCTAGTTTAGTCATGCAAATTCGGGGCCTGTTTTTAAAAATCTATAAATTCTGCTAGTAATGCAAACCAAGCTGCACACCTCTAAGAGATCCATGACAATATTTGTCTCTACATAGTTGCTCTGCTGTGGTCAATATTGTTCTGTAAATATTCGGGATTTCCTCTAATTCTGCAGATTTGATTTGAGCCCTGCTGTTAGCTGAAAGATTTGATTTTCTATCCTGTTTTTGCTTTTTGATTATATTTATTTATAATATCTATCCCTTCTTACTGCCAAGTAAAGATTGTTACTGGCAGGTTTCAAATCAAATTCCATGGTAAGAAATGGCCAGATGATATTCAGACTGTACCTTCTAATCTGTTCACCTTTGGCTGTGTCCCTGATTAGCTGTCTCCCAGCCAGGGACTGTCCCAGCTTGGCCTGGACCTGCTTTATAACATGAGGGCTCTTAGAAGGAGAGAATGAGTTTTTCCCCTACTTTCAGGTCTCATCGCTATCATGCCTAAACCTTAACTTTCTTTTGTTACTCTATAGGGATTATCAGATTTTTATTCTGATCCTGTCCAAAAGCATCTTCTTTCCCTCTCCTCACAGCTCTATGAACTGCAGCTCCACGGCCTACTTGCTGACCCAGACACACACACAGCTCTTTTCTCTCTGCTTGAAATTGCCTTCTCCACATACGCACAAGGCTAGCTCTTTCCTAGCTTTCTGACCTCAGCTCAAGTGCCACCACCTTAGCAAGAGATGCTTTTTCTACTTCCTTTTCAAATGGTCTTTGAACTTAAGTCACTCTATATATTACTACCCTGTCCTATTTGCATATTGCAGTGATCATATTCTGGGATCTCACTTCATTATACTTGTTTATTGTTAGGCTCCCTTTACTGCAGTGTGAACTTCATGCCATTTAGAACAGTGCCTGATGCGCTACTTGCTCAGTGGAACAAAGGAATGATGAACCCTTTCTGCGATTTCCAAATATTCTTTGAAGCACAAACCCTATGCACAGCAGATAAGTGTCACTTATCTGGGGTTTAGCAAAACTGAGGAGAGCTAAATTAAGCAATAAGCACCTTTTGGATTGTGGGGAGCTGAGGTCACCAGGCTGATGGAAATCTGGTCCCAGAAATAAATACCCATTCAAAAGGTGCTGGGATTTGCAGAAACTTTCATATCTATACTTCAGTGTCAACTTACACATTATCTGTGCCAGCATGTTTGTAGAGCTCAGAAGAGAATTTTACAAGACTCTGAAGAAACGACATGTTAGTTTAATGAAAACTTAGCACAATGCACATGTCTGATGTGAATTTAGATTACTTATTTTTTGATTTGGCCTTTTTTAATATAACTCATTCATTGCTATTTTCTGCTAGATTTTTTAAAAATATACATATTTATTTTTGCATCAAAGAACTAGGGTATAGGGCAGAGGTTGGGGAGAGAGAGGATTCACCAGAGACAGAGTGGAGAGCAGAACAGGTGGAACTACTGAAGTAGTGGGTGAGACAGGAGAGGTCTCTGCACCATGTGGGTTAGCTCCCTGGCTGGGGATCGAACTCAAGCCATTGAGGTAGGCCATCAAGCTGGTAACACTGAGACTTAACTCCTAAGCTACGAGAGAGGCCCTTTTCTGATAAACATAATTTTTTACCTATATAAACATTAGTCTCACAAATTTTTTTAAAGATTTATTTATTTATGCATACAAGAGCTGGGGTACAGGCCAAGGTGTGGGGGTTGGTGAGAGAATTCACCACAGAAAGCGGGGAGCAGAACAGGCAGACTGACAGAAACACATTGCTGAAGGGAGCAGCGTGCTAGGCAGGAGAGGTCTGCTACGCCATGTGGCAGGGATCGAACTCGTGCTGCAGTGGCTGCGGTTTACTTCGTAGTACATTGCTTAACCCACTGCGCCACCAGGGAGGCCCGAGTCTCACAAATTTTTAAAAGATGGTATTTCTTTTCCAGTCATATGTGCACCCCTAGCTCAAATGCACATAGTCCAGCAACTGGATTTCTAACAAGTGTTGATGCAAGTTAATCTATAGTTTTTGCTAAAGTGACCATGGACATTACGTGGCAGGATTATTTTGGAAAATTTGGAGGTAAATATTAAGACAAAAGACATTTTGAGTTTTCTTTAGAAATTTTGATGTTTTCCCCCAGCTCTTCTTGGGCAGCATGCATAATTATTTACAGCTATAATAATATGTCATTGGTTTACTTCACACTGAATTGTTCTAATGTTTTCATAGGGGTCCATTCTGATAGAACCAGTTGCCAGTGAAATGATTTTGAATGTTTTTCTATGGTCATATAATACTTCAGAAATCAAACTCTATGACCTCTTTGGGTAGAATCTAAAGGGGATATTTTGCTATATTAACTGTACAGGAAATAATGTGGTCAACTATTTCTTAACTTGCCAAGTTCTAATACATCTTACCTCTCTTTAGCCCATGCTGATTTAGACTTAAGAAGAATTGGTCTAAATATTTTTCTCTAGACAATATTTGCTAGAAAAGGCTATTTCTGTCTTTCTGCCTAACCCTGGTGCTGAGTCAGGGTAGTAGATTACAGATGTGTGTGTGTGTGCTTGTGTAGGGTGTGTGTGTCTGTGTATGTGTGTACAGAAGTATACTAGGGGAGTTAAATTATGAATGCAAAATAACTGTGTAATGTGGCACAGTGTTAAAAATTGGGAATCTGTGTATCAGGCATATGAAGTTCCTTTGCTGCATCATTAGCTAAATAAATTGTTGAGCAAAATATCAGCAACATTCAATATGGTCAGAGTTGTGCTTTCCCATCTCAGGTAGCTAGCTAGAGCTGTTCATGTGGGATCCTTATCCCTTGAGACTCCATTCACAAGGATCTGCCATGCTGATGAAATCAAAGACCTAGAGAAGCTAAATTTGATGAAATAAACTTGATTTCTAATTTTTAGAATGATTCAAATGGTAGTAAGGAAGTAACATTTTAAAGCAGTAGAAATTTATCTTTGTCTACCTGTATACATTTTTATCTTTTATTTATTTTTATTTTGGGTTTATATTTTTGCTCCTTTATCTGTTACACATTTTATTATATTTGAACTACTTTTTTGAGGGAAGTAGCATAGATTCATTATCAAATTTTAATAAATCTTTACATTTTTGCATAACATAAAATTTAGTTTAAAATAAATAATGATTGATTTATATGTTTATCTTGGACTAATAACATATTCATATTCTCTATGGATTTCATAATGTTAGAAAACTGCTACTTAATAAAGGCAGCACTGGAAATCTGGATCAGAGGCAAAAAAAAGAGTGAAATTTAAAATGACCTACAGTAAGAAAATGGACTATTCAGAGGAAGAAAAGTAGATACAAACACCACTGGCAAAAGGGAGGAAAGCAGGAAGGAGAGAGACATGAAGAAGGGAGAGAGATGAAGCAGCAAGGAGGGGGAAAGGAAAAGATGGGGGACAGAGAGAGAAGAGAAAAGAAAAGAAAGGAAGGGACGTAGGAGGAAAATGGGAGGGAGAGAAGGTAGGAGAAAGGTAAGGAGTATTCAAAAGAAGAAATCTATAAAGACACATTGTATGAATATAGTAGAAAAGGCAATCAAATAAATGTTAATAGAACTTTAAAATAATCTTTCATCATATGGTGGAATTTTCCCTGAGGTTTTGTGGAAGCCCATGATGCCAGAAAGGCCTAGTGTTGTGTCAGAGACCTTTGTTCAACAGGCTTGGAAGGATCCAGATGTGGTTAACCATGAATCTTGGTCTTCTCTCCCAAGGAAGATGCTACCTTTAGTAACAAATCTCTGAATATGGACCAGGAACCATTTTCTTTTCTGGCCACTGTACCTGAACCACACAAAGTGTCCTATCACCAAATGTGCTTTTTTGAATGCATGTAGAACAGTGCTGTGATGGAGTGAATGAGTTAAATTCTGAATCTTACATTTTTGATATGTAAGAGTTAATTTCATAGCTAGCGCCAAGCTTTTTAGAAACAGGACTCTGGATAAATATTTTTAGTTATATCCCCTCTCTCAGGAGATATCCTACTGTCATTATCAGAAAATTTCATTATTTTAGGAAGATATTCATTTTGTAGCCCCACATGAGGCAAAGGTGGCAATTGGACATTAAATCAATGCTTTAGCTGTCAGCATGGAGATACATTTTTTTTTTCTAATTTTACTAACACTGTAGCCAGTCACCATGCCTCCCCAGTCCATGCAGCTGCATAATTATACATCAGTTCTCCAAAATGAATTAGTTTATTTTTAAAACAGCTAATTGCCTTAGTGGAGTCATGTTTTACCAAAAGCACAAAAGGGCTTTGTTCATTGCAGGGAAATTTACTTCTGGAATGACTGTGTTAGACTCTCGCTTCTGTGAATGTCAGTCATAAACAGCAAAATATCAGCAAAAAATACTAAGATCATTAATATTCCAGAACATCCAAATGTGATTTCAGCATTATTTACTCTGCATGTGCTCTATGTGACCTTAAAACGAAAATGGCTTATTTAGGAGTGTTCTGTGGAACAGCAACATGCCATCGAGCCCCTTTCCATGAAAGCATTTCTATAGCACAGTTTAGGTCTCTCACCTTGAAACCCAACTTTATATTTATAATGTAAAGTTCCCATTGCATGTTTGATTCCATTATGAAGCCGATTCTTAGACAGCCAGAATTCTTTCTATTATAGTTCCAAACCTGAAGTTTACATTTTTGGTTTGGAATGCTGTTTGTTTAAATAGAAGAAGCAGGTTTAATATTTAAATTATGTCACTCAGTATTCTCAGAAAACCCTGATTAAAGAATTATTGCAATGGGTAACTCTATCAACTACAAACATCTGTTAGCATGTCCCCACAAGTTGGCATTATCTTGCTCAACTCATATCAGCAGTGCCCACAAAGACTTAAGGGTTCAAACAGAGTCAAATGAATAGTTTAAGTGGAGACAGTACCCTCGTCACCTCTGGTCAGCAAGTTATGGGAAACTAGATTATAATTAGAAGGGTGATGGCAGAATTTTCAGTGAGTTCCATGCATGTCAGTTATATGATTTGAATGTTTAATAACACGAGGCTAAGATGACTAAACAGATCTGCTTCCCTGGATCCTGGATCTGACAAGACCACTACAGGGACCCTCTGTTCTGGCCTTCAACCCAGCATGATGATTTCTGAACTTTGTTGCCTTCCCAAAAGGCAGAGCTGCTCCTTATACTTTAAGGTTTAAAGCATTGATGAGTATTTCAGATTACTGTAGATTTTAGATTACTACAGAACATGAGAAGAGCCTAATGAATTCCACACTGTAAAACTTAAATAGTCCCATTCAATATCTTGTTCTTTCGCTTAATATTTATTCCTCCTTATCAAACAAAAATCTCTATTTTTCATGGGTTTTTGTGTCTTTTTCCACACAGACCCTGGAATATTTTGTATTGACCTGAATTTGGGCTGCAGTTTTGTATTCTCACCCTGAACCCTTCTATTGTTTCAGAGTTTTCCCATTTTAAGTGTGCCACCTGAAAATCTCATATTCTATGCCAGGTCACTTCTCAAACTTGTCATCTAATAATTCTTAGGAATACATTATGCTGCTAGGGAAAACAGGATTTCCAGTCCTAATTGTAAGAGTTCACCGGCCTCTGAAATGGAACACCTTCTCCCTGAGCTTTCTCTCACACCAAAGATAGCATCACATCCCTTCTGATGGATCTTTCCTTGAATATGTTAATGTAATTAATTATATGATAGTCAACTGACTAATCTGAAACCTATGATATATTATCTTAGTTAACTGCCTAAGAACTTGAATGCAGGGATGATAGGGGTAGTCTTTGAACTAACTTGGTCTTCCAGCAACTGATGGTTTAAAGATTGAAAATAGATGAAAAAAAGAATCCAAGTAAGGCTAATACCCAATGTATCAATATTTTTACACCAAGGCTGACTAGCAGTGAGGTAATTAGTTTTATATATAAAACAAGCAAATAAGCACACACGTACGTATTTATTTATTTCAGGAAACAACAAACTGTACTTACAAAATATAATTGAGAATTGAGTATTTGTTAAAGTTGAATTGTTCCAAATGGAATAAATACTTCTTTACTAGTAAAATATATTTTTTAAAATTTTAAAAAAATTTATTTATGCATACTAGAGCTGGGGTAAAGGCCAGAGACGTGGGGGGTGAGAAGCCTCACCAGAGACAGAGTGGGGAGCAGAACAGGCAGATAGACTGAAGTACATTGCTGAGGGGAGCAGCGGGCAAGGCAGTGCCGTGGGGGTCCCCAACCTGGTCAGGGATCGAACTGGCTTGCTGCTGTGTCTGCAGAAGCCCCAAAGCCCCACCCCTAAAATACATTTTTATAATATACGAGTTTTATGATGATCTTAAAATTCCTTTCTGGTCACATTTCTAACGAATCCCTGAAACTTAAAACTGATGAAGTGCTTATCATTTGACAGATTATAAAAGTGAGATTTCTAGAATTTAATGTTATGTTGATTCTTAATATTTGCCATTATTCTCAAATTGTATTTATCTCAAACATTCATGAAAGTTGAGAACTTTAAAATAATTATACATTTACTTTGCTCTATTAATAACCTTTTATAGAATATAATTACCTTCTGCCCTTTCTGCCAGTGGTACATTTATTCAAATATTTTAAGTAATACTTCCAGTAGTTTTCATTATGTTAAGTTAAAATGTGTTTGCCTCTCACTATCTACATTTAACAATTCTTGCTTTTGACACTGGAGACAAAGAATAGTCAATACATTAATTGCTTGAAGGCTATAAACAGACACAAAGTTTTCCTTAAGGTAGTAGTCATCTTTGTAAAAGAAAGTGCAATTTGTGCATTTACTAATTCTGTGCAGAACTCTTGAGATGATGGGCTGCATATTAGCTCTTTTATGTGGTATTACTTAATTTGGAAATCAACTTTTATTTCAGTAATTTCTCATTGTTGATAGCAGAATTACAATGAGAAAATCTTGAAAAGAATAATTTTAGTTTAAATTAGGCAAAAAGAAAAAAGAAAGGTAAGCTTAGCCAAGATTCAGTTTAGGGTTTTACCTAGATTATTTAGTTGCCTTAGAATAGTGTTGCCACTTCAAATGAAATTTTCTTCACAAAATCTAGCCTTTCTTAGGTGCAATTTTTAAAAAATAATAAACTTTCATTATGCCTGTGTAAGAGTTCTTATTGCTCAGTGTACTTACTAACACTTGGTATTATTAGATTAAATTTTTATGTGTCCACTGGATTTAAAATGGTATTTAAACTACATTACTTTTTTCATTTCATGATTATTAGTAAACTTGGATTTATATCATATGTAGATTGGATAAGTTTTCCTTTTTTCAGTAAATATCTGTTTGTGTCTCTTGCCTACTTTATTATTGGATTGTGTCTTTTCTAACTGATTTGTAAATGTTATTGCATTCTGAATACTAGTCATTGGTTTAAAAATGTTCTGTATAAGTTTTATCCTAATGCGCAATTGTTTTCATTTTTTGAAATCTGTGTACTGCATTCTTATATTTATCAATATTTCCCTTTAGGAAATATCTTTCTGTGCCTTAGCAAATCTATCCTGAACCTGAGCATTTGAGCATATTCTTAATTTTTTTTCTAATTTTTTAAAAGTTTGGTCAATGTATATAAATTTTGAATCTATTAGAGTAGGTTTTATAAGTGTGTGTTGTATACGTACAGTTTATTATAGATATCTAATTTCTAGGAGCCTAGTAATTGAACACAGAGAACCAATAATTTAGAATTGTTCACTGAAGAGCTCTTTTATTTATGCTATAAGTACTGACATACACATGTTTTCATAAATATGTAATTGTATTATTTATTAGCCTATTCTGTCAACTTACCTATTTTACTTATATTTCAACCAAAAATAATATAATCTCTTTATAGTAACCTAAGAGAAAACTTAAATCTGATCTTAAAAATATGATAGCCTTCATTCTTTCTTTAAGAGTCTTGTGTTTTATACAACTCTTGTTTCCTTGAAAGATGTTAGCTCTTTCAGAGTCTTCTGGGTAAAAGAATCTTAGGTGTTCAAAGGAAACGAGAGTGACCATAGGGACAGAAAGTCCATGAGCTGTAGAACCAGGCACACTTGGGGATTATTGTCAACTCTGTAATTTTTGCTCTGACCATATGATGCAGAAATAGAAATCATGTCCTTTGAATCCTAGAACTCTGTCCTGGAACATGTATCATGCTACTTTAGAAAAAAAAAAACAAAAAACAAAATAAATAGGGCTCAATGTATTTTTACTTTTTTAATACTCTTTATTGTATATCATATTAATTTTAATATTCTAAATCATCTCAATCATTTATTGCTGTAAAAGCACACAGAACAACACAAATTATAAACAATATCCAAAAATGGGGGAAACAGTTAACAGATATCCCTGATATGTGGTAGCCAGGACATTCAATGGCAGCATGCTGGTAATGCTAGGGTCCATGGCTTCACCCCTGTTTTCAGTTCAGACCCGCATGTACATGGTACTTAATTACAAGGCACCATGAAACTGGCATATAGATGAATGAGAATTCTCTTCTTGACTTGCTAAGGTCCATTGTGGGGAAGAGATAAGTAACAAAATTGTTAATATATTTAATAATTTATGTTATGATAAAAATAAGGACAGTTCAATCCTCTAGTTCATGACTGTTTAGGTCAGGGAAGGTGTTCCCAAGAAGATAACCTCTAGGCAGAGCTGCGAAGGATGAAATGGTTTTACTATTTTTGATGCTGAGAAAGTGGTGAACTGCAAGGTTCACTATCTCTTTTATGTGAACTAAAAAGATAAGACTTTCCTAAGGAATGAAAGAGGAAAAAAAAATCCTTGAAATACAATATTCATAAAGCGTACTTAAAGGTTGCAAAGGGTGAAAGTTAAGAGGAAAATATCAGGCAAATGTGAACTAAAAGAAATTCAGTCGTACTAATTTTGGAGCCAAAAAATATATTGAGGAACAAAGAATGATAGTATCTTTTGGTGAAATGAAAAGTTTCCCAGATGAAAAAGCATACAAGAGAGTTTTTGGATGCAAGAATGACATGTGCAAATCCATAAGAGAATGAAGGGTTTGTGTGGGTAATCCCAAGAAGTTGCATTCATGAAGTTTGAAAAAGAAAATAAAAGATTGCATTCCAAAGTCAGGCTGTGGTCAGAAAAAGGACATGTTTCTCTGTTCTTGGCTCTGAAATAAGACTCCTGAAATAGGATAGATTTCATACCCACAGGATGTCTGATAAAATTAGTGATAGAATTACAAATATTTGTACTTTAATTATATTCCATTGCTATACAAACTTTTTGTCTGTCATGAAAAATTAGTAGTTAATAGAAAATGCTTTTGAGAGTTTGCTATGTTTTCAATTTGGTGCTTGACACTAAAGAATATCAATTTATTAAGCCAGGATGTGATTGAAACTTTAAAAAATGTTGCTATTTTCAGAAGCAAGCATTGTGTCATTCTTGTGACTTAACTTGATGATAAGTAATGATTTGTTATCATAAATATCAGCTTGACCCATATGATTAGAAGTGATGCTTCTAGATTGATTTTTTCAATGTCTGCTATACTTATATTAGGATATGGAAATAAGTCTTATCACATCTCAAATATTGTGTTCATCCACTGCTATATGTAACTATTTTTAGTGATCAAAATCCCATTAATTTTGAAGGTAGTAAATATCAGAGGGACATCCATGTAACTACTGTGTTAATAATCTAAAAGATAAAAATTGAATCATACCAAATAAAAATACTAATTTAACTTCACTGGAATTCTCCTGGAAATTTATTTTCACAGCCTTGTAGCCAGAAAAATAATGTTCTTTTTCTTAAAACAAATATTTCTATTAAGAGTTTATGGTCTCATAAATACATTGTGTGTACATAGTAAACATAGTATAGGTAATTCAAAGTTGGTTTGTATTTCAAAGAAGATGCTTTTAAGAAAGAAAAGTGTTTTTTTTTAAAAGTATGAGCCATCGTGTGACAAATATTTATGATTTATGTATAATGATATTTATATTCAGGGGTACTGGTATATACATTATGTGAAATACCTTTTCAATGTGAAATATTAATTTTAGAGTTGCAGAAATTTATATACAAGTCTAAAATATGTTGTGTTATAATATCTTCTTAGCAAAGGAAGGGTTATATACATTATACAAATTTTCACTATAGAGGTTAGTCTCCTCGATACAGTGTCATAAAACTGAAGTCAAGAAAGTTTAATTTTGGGGCCTCCCTGCTCATGCAAGGGGTTAAGCACCACACTATGAATCATCCACACCCACTGCAGCACAAGTTCGATCCCCGGCCAGGAAGGGACCCACAAGGGGCAGCAGACCTCTCCTGTCTTGCCAGCTACTCCCCATAGCAGTGTATTTCAGTCAGTGTGCCTGTTCTGTTCTCCACTCTGTCTCTGATGACTCCCTTGCTCCCCCACATGTCTGGCTTATACCCAGAGATTAATGCATACTCTTGTATGCATTAATAAATAAATCTTCAAAAAAAGAAAGTTTAATTTTAACAATTATTGCATTTAAAGTAGAAATTATTCCTCAAAAATGGATGCCTTACAAAATATTTATTTCCAACTTCCCTTAGAAGTTAATCACAGAGTTGAAAACAGGATTTACAAAAAAAAAAAATGTGTTCTACGTTTCTCAAATGACTTTTTTTTTTTTTTAAAGATTCATTTATTTATGCATACAAGCACTGGGGCACAGACCAGAGGTGTGGGGGGGGGGGG
>JAGFMF010011726.1:426177-572346 GCA_019455555.1 Galemys pyrenaicus
TCCCTGGCTGGCAGCAGGGATCGAACTCGTGCTGCAAGTGGCTGCAGTTTGCTTCATAGTGCGTTGCTTAACCCACTGCGCCACCAGGGGAGGCCCTCAAATGACTTTTAAAGAGAAGGAAGATTTTGTCTAAAGCAATAGAGTGAGTCAGAGTGGTATGATCAATGCAATCCAACAATTAAAAATAGAACACGGGTAAACCAACAATACAATTGATAACCAAGCTTTTCCAGAAGCTCTGCCAGTTATAGATCCATTAGTAATAAGTGAAACTACAAATGCATTTTTACTTGTATTTCTTAATGCTGATATTTTTAAGGTACTTCTCAAGAGAGGTTTGTGTATACTTTAGTCACTCAAATTGTATTAGATGATGATCACCCTAAGGAACACAAGTAAGATAACTTCTACAGCCAGATGTCTATCCTTTTACACATGTTGTTCAGTTCTGTGAGATAACAACAAAGAAGGAAGATAGGTACAAAAAGTAAAAGCACAATTAAACTGCACTTAATTTCAACAAAAGATTCTTTTGTCAGATATGCACTTAGCTTTTTAAACTAGTAATTTATTATTGATTTGAAGTTAATTGTTGGGATTTTAATAATGTTACTATGATAAATGAGTTACAATGAAATAGATTTTATTATATTAGTGATGTGCTCTAGATCATTAGTTACTTAATGTGATACTCTGTAGCAGAATCACTTATTTATTGTATGGACATTTATCTAGTACCATACCATTTACAGGACATTATACTAAGCTGTGGTAACCAGAAGCATGTTATTTCAATTTGCTGAATGAAGCATCTGTAGCTATGAATAAGGAACTCAATGGTTAATCAAATATAACTTTTCTTTACAATTTATACAGTTCCCTACAAAACTACATTTTCAAATAGCTAAATAATCATGAATTAAAAGTCCATAAGGTAGTCTTATTAATGGAAGTTATAATAATAATAGTTACTTTTAATTGAATGCCTGTTTGCCAGGTATGATATGATTCTTTCTAATCCTTATAATAATTCTGCAAAGTTTATTATTTTACATTCATTTTTATAAATAAAAATTCAGGGGATAGTGCAACCAAATTAGAGTAGCATAGTTTCTTTCCAAACTTTTGTAATTTTACTTTACTGTATTTCTCCGAAAACTAAAATTGCATGGAAGTAGAGGCTGTATCTTGCTTGTGTACATTTTTGTCTTCAGGACTTGTATTGTGGTTTTAAAGTAGTAAATGTTCAATGTATGAGCCACTTTCATGAAATAACAAACTTCCCTTGATTCTGTCAAAAGATCAGGACTACACATAATCTAATTGCAGGGCTATACATGATCATATCTCTCTGTCCTCCTGGGCTGACTATGCTGAGCTCTTAATGAAGGAACTGATGTTCAACTGAGAAATAGTCAGAAAAATAGAACCTACAACAAAGTAGCTTAGTGAAGAAAAGCACTGCTCACCTGTTTATCACCTTAAGTCTATATAGTGCTGGTCGTTTCTACAAGCTAGAGAATCCTTTTTTTGATGATCTTCATCAGTCTTTTCTTAACTTCAATACGAAGAGTCTTCTTAAGTTTATTTCATTTAAATCTTTTTTTATCTAATAAAACTGGTTAATTTGAATTTGACCCAAGAATGATACATTATCCATTTATATTTGGAGCCATATAATCATTGAGTTGGAAATAATAACCAAATCTATTCGTTCTTAAAATTTATTGTACATAAGAATCACTTGGAGATCTTGTAAAATACAGATCTCTTCTACCCCATGATTCTGACTTAGTATTTTATTTCTAGCATGGAGTTAATAAATAGCATTTCTAAGTTCTCAGAGGACTCAAGTGCCCTGTGGTCCCCTAAACTAGAATAAATAGTGGGTCATCTCATCCCACTTGAATAGTATGGACGTTCCTCAAAATATTAAATATAGACTTACTATATGACCCAACATTCCACTTTTAGGTATTTACCCAAAAAATGCAAAAACACTAGTTGGAAGGGTTACTTGCACTCTTATGTGTATCATTTAACTATTAAAAGAGCCAAATTATGCAGACAACCTAAGTGCCCAAGAACAGATAAGTGGATTATGAAGATATGGTCTATTTATGAAGATATGGTCTATATGCACAATGAAATACTACTCAACTATGAAATGACAAATTTTTGTCATTTGTGTCAACATGGATGGAAGTAGATGGACTTATGATAAATGAAATAAGTCAGATGGAGAAAAACAAACACAAGATGGTTTCACTTGCATGTGGAATATAGAGCAACAAAACAGAGTCAGACAAAACCAAACCAATGGCAAACCCTAGAAATCTGACTATAGATTTGAGCTACCAGAGAGGGAGAGTTACAGTGGAGAACAAAGTGTAGAAGGTGCCCAGTAGACTATGGTTAAGGACTGTGGATCCTTTGCTGATGAGTTTAGTGTGGTAAGATATATCGTATACCTTTGAATCACCTACAGTGTTGTAAATAAATAAATAAATAAACCAAAACTAATAGGACATAATATTTATATTACCTTATGTGAGAAGCCCGACCCTGGAAATTTGGAAAACCAGATAATTACTAACTCACTATTGAGTTGTTGTTTTGTTTTTTTTACAACTTCAAGAGCTTTGAGACTATTTTTGTAAGCTGTAGTTTGAGAGAATAATCTAAATGTAAAATGACAAAGGATGTTTGACTATATTATGTTAATACTGGGATTTTGTTCTCTACATTGTATATTTATCACAAGGTTTGCATATTTGGTCCATAAGTACTCAGAATCAATTAGACAGTGGTTCTGTTATTTGTTAGTAAGTAATATTAAAATTTCTGAATATTTCAGAAAATCATTTGCATTATTGATAAGGCTCAAAATCATAGGCTTGAGGGTCTCCCTGGTGGCACAGTGGGCTAAGCAACGCACTCTGAAGTAAACAGCAACCACTGAAGCATGAGTTTGATCCCTGCCGCTGGCCAGGGATGGGACCCACATGGCATAGCAGACTTCTCCTGCCTTGCCCGCTGCTCCCCTCAGCAGTGTTCTTCAGTTTGCTCCCCGCTCTGTCTCTGATGATTCCTCTCGCCCCTGACACCTCTGGCCTCTACCCCTGCTCTTGTATGTATAAATAAATAAATCTTTAAAAAAAAATCATTGGCTTGAGAACATGAATGATGGCTGTCCTGGGTTAGAGACCATTAGAGATTAAGCTAGTTCTCTAATCCTAGCTCCATTAATGAGTGATTTTACAACCTTTGAACCTACAAATTTCATTATTTTCTTCATGTTTAAAATAGGGAGCTTGTTTGTATTGATGAACAGATTTCACATTTTTATACACACACACACATATATTGTCGTTGCTCAGAAGAAATAAATTTCACATACCCAAATGTAAATAGATAAAAATTTCAATGCCCTAGTTGTGGATAGAACCTCTTCTGAAGAACTGTATGAGGCAACTCCCAGGTACCTTGTCATCCCAGGGACAGAGTTTTAACATCCTGTAGACACTCTTTAAATTTTCTTCAAGGTCAAAAATGCTATGATAGATGATATCATCCTTCAAATAAGTTCTCAGATCCAGTGTTTCCATCTTTTGAATTGGAACACTTTTTTCTTGACTGAAAGTTTACTTTTACTGTGGGGTGAAATTAAATAGTGGCTTTTTTTTTTTCAGTGACGGAAACATGAGATCTTGTTTGTTTAGCTTAAGTTCAATGCAGTTTGGAATCACTTCCTTTGTTGATCTTATAATTTATCCAAATATAATTTTGCCAGAGTAGGAGTTAATCTATGAAAGAAGGAGAATGCCATGCCATTTCCTTCAGCAGTGGGTTATCTGTCTAATGACATGTGTCCTCTGCCTGAAGCACTCTAGGTCCCCTCATTTTCTCCCCAGCCACGCACTCTGTGGTTGACCAAGATGGGAGAAGCCAGCTGGTTATCCTGGAAACCTTGAAACACTTTAAATGTTCTACTTTGTGGCAACTAATGCCACAGGAATGAGCACTTTCCTTGATGTACAGTTTAGAAAGGTAGGAGAACTTCCATGTCTATGGATTACCACTTTTGGATTTATCCGTGGGAAGTTAGGTGCTGGCAATTCATTAGCAATGCAAACTTTATTTCATATATAGAAATGCTGCTCTAAGTGTATACTAGAGACCACAGAATTTTTGGTATTATAGACTATAGTTCATTTACTCTGTAGGTGAACTCTGCAGTGTGTGTTGGATTGAGAATCTACCAACTTTTATAGATGGTATTTCTATAGAAAAGTGAGGTCTGATTCTGGGCAACCAATGTACTGAGGAATGCGGGGTGTTCATAGTTGGAGGCTAATCCTACTTACTGATCCACAGGTGCACATATTCAATAATTTTGCACCCATTCTAAGAAAGAATCAACACTTTTCCTTTTGCAGGTGAATTGAATATAGCCTGAGAGGTTAGAAGAAAAGGAACTCTTTTAGTTTTAAATCACAGTTGTTTTTTTAATTTAAATATAATAGGAACTGGATGCAATAAAATTGATAGATACTAGGATCACAGTAGGATATGTGAAATGGACAATTGCCTTATATAAATAGCTAGTAAAAAAATCAACCAGTCCTTCATAAACATTTTATTCTGGGGTGTGCTTGTTTTCCGAAACTATCTTTACTAAATCTCCTGTCAGTCTTGAAACTAGAAGGCAGCAAAGCTTCTAGTGCTACAGCCAACTGCAGTGTAGCCAGAGAAACAGGCAACAAAAATAGAACACCAGGATTGCTGTGCGTGGGTGAGGCAGAAACCACATTATGAGCAAAAGCTTCCAGTATTATTTTAGAACCAATACAGAGCTCTGCACTTCTCTCCTCTCTCTTCCAAAAACATATACTACAAAAATAAAATGAAATTAAATGTATGTGCATATTTGCCCTCTTTGAATTATGATTCTTAATTTTTTTCCTTCTTTTCTTTGGTAGCGAATCACCAGCATGGAAATAGTATCTACAGCTAGCTTGGTGGGAGGAAAGAGTTAATTGCTTTTAAGGCCCTGCAATAGAGAATTATGGTTTGAAAGATAGAGGCTGGACAGCTGGGTTTGCTGGGGTATTTTTAAATGCATTAATGCAGGCTCCAATCACTCGGCCATGCTTGACCTATTTTTGGCTCAGGCCGACCATTGTTCTATTTCTGTGCCTGTGGGCCATGCCGTTGTTGATTCATATGCAAATGGATTATCACTAGCTTTAGCCAACTTGAGCTGAGAGAGACCAGAGAGGGGGAAGAGACACACACAAACAGACAGGAAAAGGGCACTAGCTCAAGCCACTTGCAGGACTGATGGGCTAGCAGCAGGAAGAACTATAAGCCAGGTTTAATTGGTTTCTTTTTCTTGTGGGTAGAGTTAATATTTTTCTACTTATTCTGACAAAGCAATAACCCCGAAGCACATTCCTGTTTTCCACCTGCTTTTAGTTTCCGGGATTACCTAAACTCCAGAGAGCCATAGCATCTACTCAGTCCTTTCTGTTTTGTACACAGGTTGGTAATAGGGAAAGTGTCCAGGTCTTCTAAAAAGTGTATGTCCATCTTAACAGAAAGGGAATCGTTGTTGAAGTTGAGCCTCTGCTGCTTCTCCCTGGGGAGGAGGGAGGACCAGCAAGGGTAGCTCCTGGGGCCCTCGTACTGAGCAGAGATGAATCTTTCATGTAGCTGAAGTAAGAGTGATTGGAATATGCTGCAGACAATTTACGAGAGTGACTCGTGTTTTTCTTCAGATGGGGTGGCTGGACGAGAGCAGCTCTTGGCTCAGCAGAGAATGCACAGTATGATCAGCTCAGGTAAGAACCTCTTTTATAACTGAGATATTTTATGTGGGAAAGGAGGCTGATTTCGGAAATGCAGCTAAGAAAAGCACCTATCTTAAGGACTTGCTTTTTGGTGTTGATGTTGCTATTTTCTTAGTGCGTCTGCAGGGTTTAACTTAGATCCCTTCCATTACTGCTTCTGTGCATGTTCAGTCTGTTTAGGGACGGCTGCTTCTGAATGAAATCGCAAAGCTTCTGATGAAGGATGAGGCTGAGATAAGTAAATGTAGTTGGGGTGTTTTGCCTTACTGTGCAACTAGAAAAAGGAGATCTGTACTGATTGTAAGCATATTCTAATGGGACTTTAAAAATCAGGTAAGTTCATATTGGCGCTTCAGTTTAAATTGCAGCCTCCGCTAGCCTGATGATTTTATATTTACAGTGTGCATAAAGAAGCACCTCTATTTATAGACCTACCTTCTGAAATGTGTTTGCTTTGGAGTCAGGAAGGTACTTTAATGTGACTTTTTCTCATCAGTACAAAATGCAACTATTTGGGATGGAATAAAATAATTATTAGCAGATGGTTATTTCAGTTTTCTTCAGAAACATTTGGTAAGTCTAGCATTGTCAGGCAGATGCAAAGGCATAACACACATATAAAAAGGTGTTGTATGCAGGTGCAATGTTTTAACGAATGGCATGAATAGATTCCAGTTTCTAGTTTCTCAGTGTAAGTGTATGTGCCTTCAATGAGACGTGCTGGTGGGGGATGAAGCTTGTCAGTTTGATTAATCTCTGTTGAAAAGATCACATTCTCCAGGCACTATCACTTAAATTGTAATTACTGCTTTTTATATTTGTTTCCTGTAGCAAGTTCATAAAACTTTGAGGACTTTTTTTTTTTATTTTAGTCCTCTCTGGAAACTTCAATCTACATTGGCTTGAAATTCCCCTTCATATTTTCTAAGTTTTTATGTGGACTGAATTATAGATCACCACCTAGATTTCCATAAGAATGCAATATAAAACTGTTTACATGGTAGATGTAGATGTGAAAGAAATATTCCACAGGTTGGCACATTGTCTGTTTGATTTTTTAACAGTTTCCTATTTACAGATCTACATTTGAAGCAAGTTTTCTTTAAAGCTTGGTTAGTTAACGATGATTTAAGATCCTTCTGTTGATCCAATCTTTTCGTGGAATCAGAATTAAATATCATTTTGGACAGTTCAGTGTGTTTGCTCTTCAGGGACAGGATTTATATTAATTAGTAAATCTGCGTTTCTAAAGCAAACATACCAGAATTTCAGTGCAGTTTATTATTTTTGTGACTACGGGGTTGACAAGAGTTTGTGAGGAGGAAGTCAGCTGATGGCACTGGTCACACAATTTAGTGTTTTATTTTTTAAATGTGGACTGACTCTTTTAAAATAACTAACTTTGCTATATTTTCAGCACTGTACTTTATGCGATTAGTGCTTGCCTCTGTGTTGCAAGTGTGATGTTTCCTGTTGAAACAAAGCTGTGCTTTCTAAGCAGCAGACTGTCTCTGGCATTGAATCTTCCCTACAGGTGTTTGCAAACATCACTATTTCTCAATCACTTTTAACTCCACTCTGATTTCTGTTGACATTGTCTTTTTCCTGATGTTTAATCAGTTTATTCAAAGTAAATATATTTACAAGCAGGAAACTGCTCGAGGTTGTACATGCCTTTGTCAATTCTATAGGACACAAGCTTTAAGCACCAGCTCTTGAGTGGAAAGTGATATAGACTGACATCAACTCCCAAACCTAAGGAGATTCCACGTTCTATTCAGTTTTAAAATTTGAAACCTAAAAAATTGCATCCTTTCTATACATACGTCCTTCTTACGTCCTGGAACATTGGATTTAGTTTAATATAATATGTCCTTAACTTTAACTCACCCAGTCTTTATTGTATACTTCCTCCTAGACATTGACTCTCACACTTGGACTCACCAAGAGTATTTTACAAAATACTGTTGCCTAGTTTTCACCCCTAGAGTGTCGATTTTAGAGATATGGAGACACCATCTAAGGTGAAGTAAACTTTGAGAATCACTGCAGAGGTATAGAGGGGAGTGAAGATAATGCAGTAATGCTGTTGACACACAGCATGTATTAGTTGGTTTACCTCTGAGTTAATTGCCAAATTAATGGTGTATTTCTCTTAAATCAGCTAGAAGTTTTGCTCAACTCTTTTGGATGAGTGGTATGGATATGACTGATCTCAGTGATGGATGGAGTCTGCAGATTTGAAAGAAAGAAAAGATATCCGGTGGTAGTGCAGAGCTTTGGAGAGAGCACTGTTCTAGGAGTCAAAAGCTCCATGTTGGAGCAAGAACTCTGTGCATGGTCAGTTATGTAACTAAGTTGCTTATCTGTAAACTGAAGAATAATGATGCTTTTTTGCTTACCTCTTGATTTTGTAAGGTTCAAATATGTAACATCTTTAAAATATTAACACTTATTTATAGTGAAGGAACTTAGGGCCCTAGGTCTTTACAATCATGCTCTATCTCATTGAACAAGCCAGATGAGTTAGGTTGGATATCACATGGGAAAATTATAGTAAGTTTTTTTCAGCTATCTTATACATTTGCTATTCCTTTTGTTTGTGTGATAAAAGTAAAAAAACTTTCCTTTTTCAAATTGTGACTATCAGAGTAGCTAGTGTGTATATGTATGTGTAGTTCCGTATAGTCTCTCATTATAGTAATCAAAGACAAGGAAGATGCAAGTGATGTAATTGAACAGTGAAACCCCGGTATCAGAATTTTTAAGATTAATTGTTTAAAGAATATTTGTTCTTAACCATTGCTTTAGAATTTCTGTTTGCTATTCGAGCTGTATTGGTTGCTCTGCATCACTATAAATGCTTTTTCTTTAGATCTTCTTATATACTGTTGGGTGGCAGTTTTTTATGTGGTTTCATTTTTTTTTTCCACAAAATTGACCCAGCTAGACTAGACATTGTAGGTAGAACAAGTTTATCTACATTGTATTCTGCTAATATTTTTATAGTTCAAAGTTCTGTAAGTTGAATCTTGAAATTCACTGTGAGTGACACATTTTGCCAAGTCAGTCTCCACTATTGTGGCTTCTGTGGGCCAATATAAGTGGTAGAAACTGAAGCATATACAAATATTGACTCAGGTCACTGAGCAGTAGCTGGCAGAATAAGGGGTGTCCTCCTGTTGCCAGGCATATTTTTAACATGTTGGACAGCAGAGCTGTCCAGACAATATTGGAATGATTCTTATGAAGAATTTTCAGAGTTAGTATACCATCAATGTAAAATATACTTACATTAAGGAACATTCATATTTTTATAATGTATTCATATTTTGGAACATAAAAATTGAAATCTAAATCCTAAATTTCTACTATGAAAGTATCTTCTTCACCTTTGAAAAATCCTTTTTACCCCCTTGGGTTATGGAGGGGATAGAAACATTTTATATATTGAAACATTTATATTTAGAAACATTTTAGATTCTACAGTCATTTATGTCTACTTGGAAAGTGGAATCTAATTATGAAAATGTAAATCTGTGAAATGCTTCTATTATGTCAAGACTCGCTTCTGGAGTTTCCCAAGATCACTGATTTGCTGTGCTCTGACTGTCTTCACATTTAAGGCTACATTCAATAAAAATTGAAATATTTGATAGGTGGCAATCAAATAGTTATACATAGCCCCACTGAGAATGGGGACAAGAATGAGTATTTTCTATCTCTGTGGATGACAAAAGTGTTGTAATGGTTAGGAAGTTTAATAAAACCCATTTGAAAACTAAGATCAACCCAAATTCTGAATTAAAAATTGTTGGTTTTGATTGTGGAGATAAGAAATGAGAATTTAATAATTAGGAAAATTACATAATTTACCACCACTGATAAGACTCAGATGAAGTGATTTAAAAGAGTGTAAGTCAGTAAGTAAACTCTTCTGTATAAATACACACACACATACACACACACAGGGGTCTCCCTGGTGGCTCAGCAGGTTGAGCCCTGCACTGTGAAGCATTCGCCTCACAGCAGTGCAAGTTTGGTTCCCAGCCAGGGAGGGGACCCACATGGCATAGCAGACCTCTCCTATCTTGCCCGCTACTCCCCTCAGCAGTGTTCTTCAGTCCATCTGCCTGTTTTGCTCCCCACTCTGTCTCTGGTGAATCCTCTCACCTCCTGTGACTCTGGCCTGTACCCCTGCTCTTGTATGCATAAATAAATAAATCTTTAAAAAAACCCAAAAAAACATACACACAGCCGCAATAACTGAACAAAGAAAAATATGTAACCCAAAGCAGCAATTCCTTAGAAACTAAGTCAAGTGGAAAAAATGAAGTTGGGATCTTTGCTTAGAATGGAGAAACTTAACAGGATATGAATTCAGGTTTTCCTTAGAATTTTCTGACAAATTGACAACTTACTACAAATTCTCACGAACATTCCCAAATCCAGAGAGAAGCAAACCTAATGAATATCTCCAGCATTTGTTGCTGTTTTTAAGTATACTAAGAAGGATTTTGGAAGGGAAATGGTAAGCTAGAGGAAAGCTAATAAATACCCAGGAGAAAAGATGGCTTCAGAGAAACACATAAAGTTGGGCAAATTTTCCATAGTCTTTTGCAATGCAATTCACTTCCCCAGCTAATCTCAGAGATTCCACCAAGATGTAAACAACAGATTTCAGAACCCATGAAATTGTCTAATATTTGCTTCTAACAAATAGAGCACTTTGACATAAACATATAAATTCCATAAAACAAGAGTTCATGGGGCGAGATTATAAAAAATTAGGAGATTTGAGAGAAACATTAAGAAAAGATGATAATTACAGGGCAAAAATATTGATTAGAAGTAGCAGGAAACAATAGTGAATATCTTCACCAAAAAAGAGAAGAGAGTTAAGAGAATCACAGGGACTGAAAAAGAAAAATGGATTAAGTCAATTACAATTAATAAATAAGAAAGATAAAGACAAAAAGAAAAAACCCAAACTACTTTATCTGTGAAGTTGATTCTCCAAACACTGAAAAAGGAAGAAAATTTTGGAAAAAAAAAAAAAAAAAGATGAGAGATCATTTCACTGATAAATAAAAAATCAGCAGATCAGGGGCCTCCCTGGTGGTGCAAGAGGTTAATGTGCAGCCACTGCAGCCCAAGTTCTATGCCTGCCAGATAGGTGACCCACATGGTGCAGCAAACCTCTCCTGTCTGATCCGCTTCTCTCCTCAGCAGTGTATGTCAGTCTATCTGCCTGTTTTGTTCCCCACTCTGTCTCTGGTGAATCCTCTCACCCCCCTCCCCCACCACACCTCTGACCTGTACCTCAGTTCTTGTATGAATGAATAAGTAAATCTTAAAAATATCTGCAGATAAAACAAGTTCATATCTTTTATGCTAGTATGCTGTAAATGCTCAGCAGAGTCATGTACTCTCTGGGTCATTGAATTTCAAATAATCCTTAATGGATTTATGCAGGTAAAGCAAAGATCAGTGGTGGGGAAAGAGTGAGGAGAAAGGAATATCTGGGCTTCAGAATGGCTTATAATGTATCTAACATACTATGCCAGAAGATAATGAAAAACCTCTGAAGTCCTGAAAGAAGTGAAACCCAGTGAATGCTCCATCCCAGCCAGACATTACCAATATAAAGAGAAAATGAACAAATGAGAGCTTCTCAAACATTAAGAGTGCTTGAGAATGAAGCCCACACAACAAGGATATAAACTTAAAAGCAAAAAGTAAAATTCAGAAGTAGAAAAAACATAGTAAGATGAATGGAGCAAAGACTGAATTCATTTAAACAGTGATGGGATTGTGGTTAAAGGACAGTAAGCAAATTTTATATAAAGTAGGGCAATGTAAAAATGTTTATAAAACTAACCAATATGAGGTGAGGCATTGGGGAGAGGTGAGATGGAAGGATGTGTGAATGTGAATATCTTTTCTTTTCTGAGCAAGGGCAGGCTCCCTGCTGCTTAAAATAGAAATAGACAGTTTAAAAAAAAGGATTCCAAACACTCATTTTTTTATGGTTTATTTAACCTTATAGAGATCATTTTGAAAATAGTTTCTTATATATGTAGAAAGCATTTAGTATGCTTATAGTTTCTTCAATTACAGTTTTTCATTCTGCTAAATTCATTCAGCTTTGGTGTTTTTTTGAAATAAAAATATCAGCGATATGATATGATTTTATAAAAGTACTTTATCCATCTTCCGGAAGATTTCATATATAGACAGAATGAACTCTGAAAACATTTTGTATGTAGTGGTGGTAGAAGGGCTTTCGTCATCATGCTTTTTTGCCTTGTATGCATTTTTATATATAACATGCACATATCTCCTAAAAAGGTTTTTCTTACACACCCACATGCAAAGCTACTGCGCCAAAATACTAACAGTGATTAATTTAAGTAGTAGGTACATTAGGTATGTTCTCTTCTGCTGCAAGTAGCAAAAAGCCCTACTCACAGTCACAGTCAACCAGAAAACTTATCATTTGCTAAAGCAGCAGGTCAGCCAGGCAGCTGCTGGTGCTCAGAGGTAGCTCCCGCTTTCAGGGCCTCCACCCTCCTCCACTCTGCGGGCTGTGGAGTTGCTGTCATCACATGACTGGTTCCCCTAGTGTTCTTTCAGTTCCAGGTATTGTGCCTATTTCTTCATGATAAATTCCAGAGACTTAGATGCGAAACTTTGCTTCCTTAGGTGTTTTCTTACAGAAAGAAAATTTACCCAAATTTCTTCAGCAAACCACCCTTCAAACTCATTGGCCAGAAGAATGTCCCCTGAGCATACATTAGCCAGTCATTTTGTAGAAGAACAGGACCGCCATGATGGTTGTTTTAGGCCCTGACTGGGCCAGAAAGGGTGGATGCTACAGCTGATAATCTAGTTCATATTGAGAAGAAGACTTGAGGAGAGGAATGGGTTAACTTGGGATGCATCCTTGGCTTTCCTATGTGCAGTTTTTCCCTTTTTTGAGTCTAAAGAGATTCACAATAAAGTGATGTCAGGATGAGAAAACACCTTGTGTATACTAGGGCCATTCTTCTTCCAATAAGTCAGATGTGCAAAACAAAGTTAATTTTGATGATTTTACATTACTGAAAATCTACAATTTTAAGTATTACCAAAGAGCATCATGTTTAGGATTACTCTATGTGGCTCTGGTTCACAAATGCAAATCCAAGTAGTTCTTATGCTTTATACAAATAGCAGTTCCATTCATTATTTTAATGTTAATTTTTCCATAGTAAAATAAGTGATGGACCTTTTACATAGTGTTTTTTAATACCTAATAATTAAATCCAGTGAAAACTACATTTAAGGAGGAAGAAAATTTACCAACCACAGAGTATAACTAGTCATTTACTTATGATTAAACTCTATGCATGTTAATAAGTTTGGAAATTCCCCAAAACTTCATTTTCTTGCTGCTCCCCCTCATGACCTACCAACATCTACCAGTGTTAGAAACTTGTAAATCATAATTTATAGTCAGCATTGACCCAATTGCAGACATATGGATACCATTTCAATTATTTAAAGTAAATTTGGTAGGTGTATAAGGCATACCATTTTCAAATATGGTTAAGTTATAAATATGCCATTTTTTCCCCAAAATTTGAAAGTAAAACCAAATAAATAAAAATGTGGATATCTCACCAAAATTCCATTAAATTACAATGTAATTTGATAGTTCTTACTTAAATAAATATATGATTTTTGAGTTTTCTAATTTGGTGAGTTGAATGTAATTTAAGTTTTATTCTTAATGATGTTATTAAAATCTGCTTACAAATAAAATTCAAGAATATAGCCATGATTATAGGATCTACTCATTTTAGATTAAAATGAAGAATCCCCCAAGAGTTATCATTTTCATGTTTTTTTTTTTTCTGCCACATTTTGTCAACTCTATTTTCTCTATTTCGGAGACTAGTGATGCCCATATTTTTTCATCATTTTTTAAAATCACTGATACTAATAATAGCCAATGTTTCAAGAGCTTTTGCTGATCCAAGTATTGAGTTTATTATGTAATCCTCTCCACCACTTAAAGAAGTATGTAGTAGTTGAAACAAATTCTTTTTGGCAGATGAAGAAGTAAGAAAACTTACTGATGGTCACTATGGCTAGGAACTTGCAGTCAAGTTTAAACTCATTGACTATGTCCCTGCCACTTTTCCACAAAGATAATAATAGCATAGTATAATGTTTTTTATATCTGATGCTAAAATTGTGGAACAGCTATTATAAACAAACATGTAGTCACATTTCTTAGTCCTGGGAGGTATAAGGCAACTATGTTGAAAGACTTACTAGAAGAACCTTACTTCACATTCTCAATGCTTGATAAGTAAACTGGAGCTAGTTAACACTGAGCTCTGTGACTGGGTTAAAACAAACTCCAAAGTTCTAGGAAATGATGATGCACAGAGAAATGAGTATGCACTGTGGATCGAACCATACCCAGTGCATTTGACTTATGCTCACAGTACCTCTTAGGTCATAAGGGTAAGAATTGTATCATTTCAAAATAGTACAGTATTAGTAATGTATTTTAGTCAAAGAAGGTTTTTCCCTCCTGTGATGTTGGTACATGGTGGAGTTCTATTTCTTTGAATCAAAGTATTTGAATTACACACTTTCTCATTTTCTAGAAATGGGTAGGGAGAAGTGGTCAATAGAATAGGAAGTCTATATATTCACTCAAATCCTATTTTAACATGTAACATCAAATTCTCAAGACAGAATTAGATGTTACATGTGATAGTAATTTAGTTAACAAAATTAAAATCTGCCTGTTTTGACTATAAGTCAAATTTAGAGATTTTGAATGAAGCTGGGTGTACTATCATTGGTATACAGTAAAATGATTCTTCATTTTTTTACCTTGAGATGGATTTTATTTCATTGGATAACTAGTGTGTGTTCTGTGGGTACCTAATGCATAAAATTCACTGGCTAGATACTTATTCATGAGCCAACTCTTTGATTCCATAAACTAATTTTTATAATCTTATTTGCTGAGAATCTTGAAGCATCTTTATGAATCAATACATTGTAAAAGCTTTATCGATTGTCATGTTAATGACCAACATAATTTATTGCCTCCCTAGGGGAAAGAAGCTTTCAGAAGATCATTAAATGTATTAAAATCTGCAGATGCCCACATGTCTGTGGCTCTCTTTAGCAGGATGACTCCTTTGGGTCAGTTATTCTTAGCCTCGGTATTTCTATCTTATGGCATCGCAGGTCTAAGATTAGCTTGTTAGGCGTTATCATGCCATCTGAGTTACCTCCTAATATAACTCTACACTGGAATGATTATTTATAGAAAGAGCATTCTGTCATTTTTGGGTTATTTCTAGTAGTTTAAATAAAGAAGAATAACATTCAAGTGAAACCACAGATTCCTTCCTGCTGCCAAAACAACGTAACTGTCTGCTTAAGGGGCAATAATGCTTAAATGTATGCTTAGGGGGATTGCTGGATTCTTTTTATCCCTGCCACCTTGACTGAAAGGGGAAGCCTTTGGGTAATGATGTATCGTGCTTGTGGAAAAGCAAAGAGGCAGGCTTGATGCTTTCTATCACAGAGCATAGAAGACTGGTTGATGATGACAGCAGGAGACACATAGGGTTTATTTTTAGAAACAGACATTGCTAATCTCTCAGTTTGGTGTTAATATGGCTCATAAACAGGGTTCTTGCTGTTGACCATTCCAGGGAAAATGGTATCTTATACACACAGAAGCACGCACTTTTTTTTTTTTTTTCAATTTTGAAAGAGTAGCTATTTTAAGAAAAGAATTAGACCTTCTTTAAAGCTAAGAAATCTAAATTCTACCCTCTTGGACAGATTTTTATTTGTATAAAGGCAATAAAGCTAAAGTGGCCATCTAAAAAAATGTAAATTCTATTAAATTCCTCTAATAGATGTAGGATATTTCTCAAATCTCTTGAGCACTGGGTTTAAGAGATGATTTATGAAAAACAATAGGATGTTGTAAGTGCAGTGAATATACAGATTGGCTATAAGGTGTAGAAATCGGTCACTGTACATTATTGATTACATTGTAAAATAATATCTGTGCCTCCAGCCTTATTGCTACAGTATGTACAGTATAGTTTTAAAAATGTTATTATGACTCATTAATGTAAGTTGCCAATTTAAATAGATGAGATAAAATTCTCAGTGTTAAAAAAAAAAAGCAGGTGTAAGCCACTCTTTGCTGTTCTAGTAGAACTAGTTCTTCATGGACACTGTAAATTTCATGTATAATAAAATGCACATTTTAAATTCTTGGCTTATTTAAACTGTATGCTTAATTCAGATCTTAATAACTGATCTTTTGATTTAAAAATAGAATTGTGGTTTACCTTGTTATTTGTGTTTTATAGTTCTTGATCATGAACTCGTTGCTAGATCATGAAAATATTAAATTGGTATGTTAATACTTCTTACATTACACATTAATTAAAATACCTTCGGCTGGATAACTTAGAGCTCTGTAGTAATAGTCATAATTTTACTTATATTAGTTATTTTCTAAAATAAACTCACTATCTTTTAAAAAGATGATTTTTTATGCTTCAATTCAATGTCCAGAATCAACTGAACTTTAAGATTTGCTATATGTCAGGAAAAAAAGGACTCATACTCCAGTTAAAGTGTGGTCTTAAAGAAGGAAATAAGTAAATAAGTAAAATAAGTAAATAAAGTCAGAAGGTAGAAGTAGAAGCAATTGTAGAAACCAATTCTGTCCTAACCACTCACAATTAGCATGTTGAAGTTTTGAGAGGTAACGTACTTGTTTCAAGCTTTGAAGCTAAGTGAAATACTCATTCATTTATTTGTTCATTTTTTCACTCAAAAATGTTTTAGAACCAATCATGTGTGAGGTATTGTTCAAGGCATGGAGGATGATACTCTAAAATAATACAAGGAAACACATGGCTCACTGCTCAACTGAGTGATGGATGAACAGGTCTTCTTTAGATACTTGTAGGGAATAAGGAAAAATGAATAATGGGATAGAAAGTGACTGAGCAGGGCAGTGTTGACTAGAGTAGTCAAATAAAGTCTTTTATGGAATCTAAGCTATACAGAACATCTTCCCAATAAAAGTAGGCTTTCCCTATTTCATTTGGTCTGGCAAAAAGAATGAAAGCACAGTCAGAATAGTGCACAAGTGTTACTGAGTTATTTTAGTATCTATTTACCTCTGTCTTGTGCAAGGGACCTTTTACCAATGGGTAAGTGAGGAAGCCAAGGAAGTCTGGTAGCTATGCTTTTTCTCAGTTTTCCAAAAAAAGACTGTGGAATCCAGTGACTCTTCCTAGAATGAATGCTGTTGACTAGAAATTAAAGATCTTTTATAACCTTTTGCCTGTGTTCCTTCCTAAAGTTCGTCTTAGTTCCTAATTCCAACTCTAACCTTAATTATGCTGAAACTTCTAACCCAAACTATATGGACCCTCCAAGTAGCTTAGAGACGTCCATAAATCTGCCTCTCTGGTGGCAAAATGAATTGGGAATAATGTATCCACCTTAGCTAAAGTTGGAAATCTGAGAACAATTTTGTTTTTCCAAAAGCAAAATATTGCACACTTTTTAAAAGTGATATAAAATATATTATTCACAACCCAGGTATTCATTGAATGCATAAAATGTGCAGGTATTTAACTCTGGGAAATCTTGGGCTACTTAGTAATTTTGTTAGATGACAGGAATACTGAATTTTCCAAACAAAATATTTAGAATGCATAGTCTTCTATGTATGTTGGCAAGTAGCTAGATTTGGCAAATTATTCTAACAGTGGAGTAAGGAAGTTTTTCATGAAGATAATAGATCTACTTTTTAAATAGAGAAATAGCAGTGTGCTCAGAAGCTATTTTCTTACACATTCTACTTTTCAGTGGATGGGAAACATTCTTGGGTACACGTAGTGGACTAGACATTTTTCAGGGATTGACACATTGTCCTCACGTGCTTGTTGCCTCATGGGGTTTCCCCTCAACATTCCAATTGGTTTAAGTCAAATGGAATGAAAGTACAGTTAGAATAGAGCATGAAATGTTCTGGAGCTATTTTGATCCCCATTTCTGCCTTGTGGAAGGGATGGGATGCCTCTACTAGTGAGTAGGTAAGGGAGGCCCCAATTTTCTCTAGGCTCAAGAAAACTATGACTTCTTGGTCAAACACCTATGCCTTGTTGGATTCACAATAATTGATAGCTATGTCTTTTTTCCTCTAATGGTCATCTCTCTCAATCAATATTTACTGAATACTTGACAATTACACACTGAAGCTAGTTTTCTTGTTTATCTTACATATGTGTTTATGCATATGTATATTAGTGATGAGCTATTATTTCCTTTTTCTGAAATATCCTTCTGCTCGATTCCAGTTATTCTTCACTGGAGATACTCTAACTCATACAGAACGCAGTTCAAAGGTTTCTTAAGTTCTCCCACCCCCTGAAGCACTTCCTGAATTATATATTATCTCTCCTCTCTCCTTCTGACTCTCTTGCCATAATCCTTTATTACCCTTAGATCAGTCTCATTTTCTGTCTTTCACTGTGGTTATTTTTGTATGTATGTCCCTTTCCCCCCAATTAGTTATATTATAAGCTCCAAGAGGAAAAGGATCATGTTTTACTTCTATTTTAATTCCCTACAGTGCCCTGAACATAATTGATCCCTGAGTCTATTTTTAGATGAATGAATGAGTTATTAAAGAGAACAATGATATTGCACAAAACTTTTAATTTTTTTTAGAAATTACTCATTTTATGTAGAAAAGTAAGCTTTCAGTTTTTTTTTTTATATAAATTTGAAAAATATAGATTTGGGGAATGTGTTAGAGCCTTTGACTTAAAAATTAAAACCATTCATTATAGAATGTAAATTAAGAAAAACCTCTAGTGCTTTGACAATTTGTATATGACGCTATATATGTTTTTAATTATTCTTAACAAAGGGAATTTTTAAATTTTCTAGATTTTTCAATGAATAAATTCTTATAGAAATTTCATGAGATGTGTGTCTGCATTCAAAATGTTAAGTGTGAAACAGCTAATTTAAGACTGCCTGAATATAAATGCATACTTTTTTTATTCAAAGAGAAGAATAAATTTGGTTGTGCATATGATTACAGGTGTACTTTTTATTATTTAAACTTCACTTCACAGTAAATCCCATTTTTCTTTTGATATTTTTATGTAGAGACGGTTCGCTTAAAGGACAAAGATGAATAGATTTTTTGATTAATAATAGTTTTAGGTTGAAACAGTACTGCCCTTCTTCCAATTGGTATTTTAGAGCTCATCAACATTTATTCAAAATTATTTAGTTGATTATATTCTTCAGAGGAGGGAGTAATGACATTTGTTTTTACTTTAAATATAATTTATTTATATATATATATTACATCATTGTTCATTTTTGTGCAATATTTGCTTTCTCCTGTCAGATGTAGTCCCTGTAAAATTCCCACTACCAATTCACCGGGGCACCATCACTATAGTCCCTTGTGCTTGGAAGAACACAATGAAAGTACATTTTTTGAAAACGATTTAATAATCAAATTTTGAATGCCAAGAATATCAGTAATTTAAAAATGATCAAAGTAAAATGTCAGAACAGGGTATTCATATAGTATTATACTATGTGAAAAACAGATGGAAGCAGTGAATCAATCTCTAAACACAGTTATTCAAAGAGAAAAATGTAATATATTTATGGCTAAGTGGAAGAAGAATGGTAACGAGAATAAAGTGTACAGAAAAAAATGCATACTTTTTTTCTGTATGCCAACAAGGCATACATTTTTGCTCTTATTTAACCTTAAAACTCAGGACAATTTAAGATAAACTGGAAGGGCACTAGGGTCAGAAAACTGAGTTAGTTAAATATAAGTATGGGCCAAGAAAGGAAATCAATAATAAAACCAAATTTTGCAGCATTGCTTTTCAATTCAGCATAATAGAATGCCAGTGTTCTTTCAGCAAATTTGCAATGTTACTTTTATTGTTTTTTCATCATTGTAAGTCCAAGATAAGTATCCAACTTATCCAATAATAAACATATTGAGAAGCAACAAAGCAAGGTTGGTCTGACCATGTATTAGAAGCTTCATATTCCCAATTAAGCATTAACAGGATATATAGATTAGTTCAAACAGATTTCCAGAGTATTATAATTTGGGGGCTTTAAACTCAGTTGCTCAGAGCCACTCATTTGTTTTCTTTCTAAAAGATGAATATGAAAGTGTTAAAAAATAATCTAGGTACCAACTTAACCTAACTTGTATATTGTAAAATGGAAAATAATACGTATAACCTCAGCTAACTGATGATTAAATGTACTGAAATCAATGCCCCATCCTAGAATCACTTCCTTTATATTTTAATCAGGAGTAAATAAATAGAAGTTCTCCCATATTATTATTAATGATCACTTTTTAAAACTTTTTTTCAGCATAGTCCTAAACTTAAATATGGATATAATTCTAGAAAATCTTGTATGAGTTTATTTATAGAGGGTGGGAAGCCTATTAAATTGCTTTGTAGACATGGAAGGGAAAATCTATTAGACTATGTATTGTACAATCAGCTTTATTGACCACTGAACCAATATGTAGTGAAGACTATCTTCATGCTTCATCAGACATACACGTGAGCAGTGTTCTACCCACATCCCTGCCAGCATTAGATATTGTCAAAGTGTAGATTTGTTTACAAAACCGAGATGTGAAAGTGAGCCAGCACTACTTTTTTATGTGAATTTCCCTACGTTACTGTTGAAGTTGCATGATTTTCAAATGTTAGTTATTTGGATTTTCTTTTAATGAAAGATAATTTCAGGAATGAAAGAATGATTAAAGTGAAAGGTCTATCTATGAATATCACCCTGTTAACAGATTAAATAAAAAAAGAAAAATATCATCTCATTAGATGCAGAAAGCGTTTAATAATATTCACTACTTTCTCAGGATAGAAGCTCTTATAAAACTAAAAATAGAAGAAGAAAGTAAGTTCATCAACCAAAACCCAGCCAGAAACTATGTTTAATGGTAAAATTAAAACACATTCTTTTATGTATTTATTTTTATTTAGATCTATTTGACATCAATTGTAATCCCCATGTATTCCCCATCACCATATCACCAGTGCACCATCACCTCAGTCCCAGGTGCTCCTGTCTGCCCTCAACCCTCCCCTCCCTCCTCCCCACCAAGTGGCAGGGCTTTTTCTTTGAAGGTCTGTCAGTGTTCCAAGACATGAACATTCAATGAGAAGTAGAAGAGTTTGAAAGGAAATGAAACTAATTGGATTAATATGCAGCTCACTTAGATTAGGCAATATAAAAATGTGGAAAGGTTTACTTTATTCCAGAAAACAAATACAAATGTAAAAAAAAAAAATGGAAGCATGCTCAACGACTGAACCTTTATGGAAATGTTGATAAAATTATTTAAGTTCATATAAGAGAAGTGGAACAAGTTTGACAGATCCTGTGTTCATAAATAGACTAAATTTTTTAAAATTGATGTAATATTACATTTTATTTATAAGTTCAGTTGTGCATCCCTCAAAGTAGTATATATATATATGTCATTAAATTTATCATTAAAATTCCAGTTCTGCCCTTCACCATACAGTTGAGTCCATTATACCAGATTTATACTCTTACTTCTTCAGTTGTTCCCTTCCCTCTGATAATCAGTAATTGGCCTTATGGTCTAAAAGTTTATTGCTTTCTTTATTTCATCCATTTGTTCATTTTTTTCTGTTTACAATATATCAGTGAATTTATAGAATGTCTTTCTCTGACTTATTTCACTAAGTTAATCTCCTTTAAGTCCATATGTCTAATAGGATTTTATCATTTTTTTATTATTGGAAAAGTATTCAATTGTGTATCTATACTACAACTTCTTTATTCAATCATTTGTCTGTGGACATTTGGGTGTTTCTAACTGTTGGCTATTACAGATAAAGTGCTAATAAACACAAAGGGTATATAGAAATCTTCAAGTTAGTGTCATTCTCTTTGGGTAAATAAGCATAAGTAGGCTATCTGGATCAAATTTTCATTTTTAGTTTTTTGAAAAATGTCTGAAAGTTAACCATTTTAAAGAAAGTTATACATTAATTTTTAAGATAGTAAAAATGTCTGAAAGTTAACCATTTTATTTTTTGAAGATTTTATTTATTTATGCATACAGGAGCTGGGGTACAGGTCAGAGTCATGGGAGGTGAGAGGATTCACCAGACAAGAGTGGAGAGCAGAACAGGCAGATTGACTGAAACACACTGCTGAGGGCAGCAGCAGGCGAGGCAGGAGAGGTCTGCTGCGCCATGTGGGTCCCTTCCCTGGCCAGTGGCAGGGATAAAACTCGTGCTGCAGTGGCTGTGGTTTGCTTCACAGTGCGTTGCTTAACCCACTGCGCCACCAGGGAGGGCCCCAATTAACCATTTTAAAGAGTTATACATTAATTTTTAAGATAGTAAAAATCACTGCAAAATTAATCTATAAACCCCTTTGTCTTTAAAATAACCTTCTTTAAAGGTAGATGATATAGGCATAATACAAAAGTCAAATGTAACAAATGTTAAAATATAATAATAAATAAATCTCACTGCCATATCCCTTTCAGCAGACATATAGATCCCTGTGTCAGATAATGTGGCATCAGTTTCTTCTGTACCTTAGAGAGATATTATATGTTAGCAAAAATTCAATTAAAACCTAATAAGATATCAGGGAACAGAGCTTATTGATTCTTAAATTTGAATGTAAATGTGTGCACAAATGGCAATTTTATAAGATAACAAATGAGAAAGGCCATAGATATCAAGTCTCACAAAATTGATAATGATTGTTTGGGTTGGACGGAGACACAGATCAAAGGACCAGAATGCAGAATTATTATTAATAATTTTGTATTAGACAGAGTTTGCATCACAACTCAGTGGTCACTGGAAAGACAATTAAGTGGTTTGGGAACAATTAATATATTCTATTTGTAAACTCAGAGTCAGATGATACACTCAACTATCTATTTCTACATTGCTGTTACTCATTTAGACAGGTGGCAACTTAAAGTTGTACAAAATGGATGAATAATGTATATAGGGTCTTACATTTTATGGAGAAATTTTATAAAGCAGTGGGAAGGAATTTAGATAAATTTAAGCAAGGTGAGAAAAGTACTGAATATTTCTGTAGTTCACCAGTTTTCAAAGGATAATTTGGGATCAATTTAAATTCATATATTCAGATCTAAGAGTACTATTGAGTGACATATAGGAGAGAGATTTCATTTAAGGAAAAAAGTAGATAACTATTTTAAAGCTTCACCAAATATTAGTTGCTAAGCAGTGTCTAAAAGGACCGATGAGAAAGTGACTTTAAACTGAGACCTTACTGACTAGAAGAGTTCAACCAGGAAAGACTTAAGGAAAGACATTCTAGGCAAATGGAACAGCACCTGCAAAGGCCAGTAAGTCCAGAATATATTTGACTGTTTTCAGAAATAAGGCTAGGTTGACCAGGGCATTTTCAACAAAGCAGAGATAGAAAGTGAGTGGCTAGGCAGAAAAATATTGGCTATTACATCCAAACTGTTTTTTGCAACAAATTTAAATGACATATTTTTCAGCTTAATTTAGGATTTCGTAAACTTTTCAGTGTCATACACCAATATCTGGTAGTTTGTCTTTAAAAAGCACCATTTAAATGCAACAGCAACAGAAGGTTCTTTTTTTCCTTTTTCCATACATACTAGAAATGTACCAAATATAATTCTAATCCCAGTGCATGCAAGGAAAATTTAAATATTTCATGGCATAGTAGATGAAAAATCAGGTGTATCTGTTTATATGTTCATTCATATTTCACACAAACCAAGCAATGGTTCTTAGAAGATTTCAGGAATAATTAAATTCATGAAGAAACACTAGCTTCTGGTCTGAAGGAACTTTTACCTTATAGAGATTTTAGCTCAGGGACTGCCACTGTGTGTGTGCACAAGAGATAATTTAGTTACCATATATTGACAGCTATAAACCTTGAGGAGACTTGTTTAGATTATTGTTAGGGTCCTTATCAGCTTTAAAGGTGTCAACAATTCACCTTTTTATGGATCTGAAACAGAACAGTTTAGAGCACTATGCTTTTCTTGTATACCAAAATCATTTGATTTAATAGAAAATCACTATAGTTAATATATGTTAATATATAGTTAATATATATGTTAGTTTATAATACATAGTTTAGCTCAGAAACTCATTCAGCTGTAGCTTATTTTAACTTTATTCTGGAACTTTTGCTGTGTCTGACTAGTTTTGAATGTCTTAACTTTTCACAAAAGTGTTGCAGTTAAACTTGTCCACAAGGAACAATTTGGAAATTGTTATGAATTACATAGCTTAGTTTACTCATTTAAAGCAATCAAAACATCTCTCTGTGTGAGAGTGCACTAGGCAAGCATATTTAGTGCATGTATTATGGTTAATAATTGTTTTTCTATCTCTCTCTAGTAATTTATGCATTATAATAGAAATAGAAGGAAAATATCTATATACTAAACTCCTAGCTTTGAACTAGCTATTTCTATTTTAGTAGTAGAGGTGATCTATTTACTGCTAATCAGAAATGTAAGATATTATCATCAGTATTCATTGTTTTGTTCCTTTCTCTGCCTATGACTACATTTGAATTTTCTAGATAGAGCTCATTTAGAATTGCATTTCACTTTAAAAAATTAGGTCTTATTTTAGACTAATAAATATAGCAGAAGTTTCAGTATATAGCACAATAGCAGAAATTATTATAATGAGGCAGAAAGTTTAGTCAGATACCTCAGTAAACATTACTTCTGATGTAATGAATTTCTGTTAGTTGTCTGCTCAATATATAAGGAGTCATTTCCAGCTATCATTTTTGTCCCAATTTATTGAAATCAAATATTTTTTTCACAAACACAGTATTTGGGATGAAGTACTAAGAGCCTCTAGGCATTTTTTATTCATACTTTTTCTAACCTCTATAGTTAACATGGTCATAATCTAAAGAAATAAATTATATTGGTTATTGGTTCTGAAGTCATATTTTATTGGGTTTTACACCTACTCTGGGTGATATTTAAATGATGCCAAAGCTACATGTTGCAATCAAGATAACAACAGTATTTTTTCCTTCTTTCTCTTTCCAATCTTTTGAAATGTAATGCATGGAAATTTTTCTTTCATATGTTAAGTGTATCTCATAGCTGAATATAGTATGCCTCACTGAAGTAGTCATTTCTTTGCCAAAAACACATCAGTCATTCACAAATATTCAGTACTCTGAGAATGAAAATTTTTTTAGCTACTTGGGTAGTTGGTAAAAGCCTGTTTGCTAAGATTTCTAACTCCACAGTGTTAGACATATTATGTGGAATCTAAGGGGTACATATTAGCATCTAGTGCATGAGATGGGGTGCTAGATGCATTGAACGCTGTAGGCTATAGTATTCAAGACCAAAGTAATGTAGCCAGTTAATAGAGTGATGGAAATCATCCTTTTACTTTATGGGTGTGAAAAAAATGCATTATAATCGTGCATTTAACTAATTGGATTCCAGCACTGACCATTTAAGGAAAATGTCTATTAAAAAAATCCTGAATTAATTGAAACATGGACATTTAATAAACAACCTAAGACTTTCATTACTATCTCATTTCACTGCTTTCTATTTGTTTCTTTTTTCTCTTCTCCCCCTTTTTTAATAATACCTATGAGTCTATCAATGTCTGTGGGTCATGAGACAGAGTCTAGCTGTGGTCTCCAAAGGCTGAAATCTGTGTTGGCTGGTACATTTTCATCTGAGCACAGGGTCTTTGTCAAGATTATTGGGACTGTCGACAAGATTCATTTTCTTAGGGATATAGAACAGACTGAGACCTCTGGGGGTTTTGGGTTGTTGTTAACTCTTGTAGCATTAACTCACACCCTCCTATTGGTTACCCTAGGTGCTTCCATGTGGCCCTTTCCAGATTAGAAGTAAACAAACAAACAAACAAAAAACCTTATCATTGAATCACTCTAAAGCTTCAAGTTTCTTTGCTTTCTTCTTCAACTAGTAGGATGAGATTCTCTTTTTAAAATGCCCCATATATTTCCATTAGGCCTATATGGATAATTTCTCTAACTAGAAGTTAACTGATTAGTATCTTTACATCTGCAAATTACATTGCCAGGTAGCCTAACATAATCGTGGGGTGTTAGTCATATTATGTGCAATCTAGGGTATTAGCACCCAGTGCATGATATTAGGTAAGTAATGTCATTGTAATAGTTCATTTGTTTATTTTAACCTTTTGCAGGAAGTATTTGATTGATTGATATGACATTGGTTTACAACATTAAATTTTAGACGTATAAGATCTTTCCTTTTAGGTGTTATCATTGTATACATTTTCTGAGTGCCCTTACTCAGCTTTAGTTAACACGTTTATAAAGACAACTCACAGATCTCTACTTCAGGCCCACCTCACTACTGAGTCTTTAGACCTGTATCAACAAATCCTACTGTCCATTTTGGGGACTCCACAGATATCTGATTTTAGAGATCAAATAATGTATTACTTGTCTCTGTTTCTATGATTGACTAAAGTTCAAAGAATGCATTATGAGAATGATCTGGGGATTTTTTTTTTAATCACCTTACTACTTTCCACTTCTATGTTCACATAAAGCATAATCACTTGCATTTGGTAAAAACCCAGTACGTTGATGGGGAGTGAATGAACTAGAGGATAAATGAACTTCTTAAATTCAGAGACAGATTTGAGTCATTTCTTCCCCATCCATTCCTCCTCTTTGCTACTTTCAGAGTCTAGCCCATCTGTGCTTTTAGTTCTTCTATACATCTGTTCTAAAGAATTAGCTATTATCTATTATACATCATATACTGCCTTTGGTAGTCACTTGTTTTCAACTAGGCTTTTCTCAAGGCTATTTGATCATTTGCAGTCTTCAGGCACAAGTTTGTACAGGTAGAGGAATACAGGTAGAGCCAGGGCACCTCAATTAAAGAAGAGGCTGTTATTCCTTCTTTTTTCCATTATCACTCTTCTGTTCCTTTCCAGAATTATAATCACATAGCTGAAAGTGGGCTTTTAATGCTAATTTGTCAAGAAATAGGGCAGTCAGAAGAATCTTCGTACACATGCTAAGGAACTCCTGATTATACTTCTGAAGCAGTAAAAGGGAGGACAGCTCTTCCAGCTGTTGTTTTTTTTTTAAATATAAATGATCCTCTTCATTTTCTTTTCTTAGTCCTCACACTCATATTATTAAAGTTATTAGTTATGCCGTTTTGTATAGTATTTGCATATACAATTTTCGTTAATTCCCCAGTAGAATTAACATGAAAAATTTCATAATAGGCAGTGAACATGTACTCTGTATGTTTTAACAGGGCATATAAAAGGAGTTTATTCATTATGATTTCACATAATCTCTCATTTATTGGCTTATTGTCTCCCACAGTGGTTGATTTTAATAGACTTTGTTCTAACTACACTGACATCTATTAATGAATCACTTATTTGGGATCCTCATACACTAGCCAAGATCAAGAGTTTGAAGTGAATCAAGACAGGACTTGGAGAGCCCCAGGTATATATGAATGAGTTTAAGGCCATCCCTGAATCCTATGAAATTGTCTGCCACTGATAAATTTGTATATATGTGCATTTTTCCTTGGAGACTGCCCATTCTGTACCTAAGTCTTCAAGAAATGTCTGACCCCAGTAAATGTAAATCATCATTTTTAGAGGGAATGATAACAAATTTGGCTTTTTATGCCTGAGCTCAAAAGATACAGATTAAAGGCAGGCAAGCTGTCGAGAGCTAAGCTTACTTGCAGACATAATGCAAAGTAACAAGCAGGAAGAACCACTTCCCCCAATATTGAAAAAATAGAGCTAGAACTAAAACAAACAAAGACAGCCTAATCCCATGAACACCAACTTTATGTCCACCAAGCCCTGAGGGAACAACCTTGTAATCACGCAGTAGTGGAATGGCCTAGTGAAGGTCCTAGGTCCTTCTTAGTGTAGACATCTTTAAAAGCTGTGTCTAACCCATTTTGAAGAGTCCTTTACAACAATGATTTGGAATTTGAAAAGCATTTTAAGAGAAAAGCTTCAAGCAAGCAGAAAGATCACAAGGGACTGAGGTGATGGTGCACTGGTGATATGGTGATGAGAAATCCATGGGGACCACAACTGAGGTTAAATAAATATAAAGAAAGAAAAAGAGGAGGAAAAAAATAAATTGAAATTCAAAAAAAGAAAGAAAAGCTTCAATGACCTGAAATGTTTGTTTTCAAACGAAGTTGTGGGATGGCCCATTCACCCCTTAAAATTATATTATGAAGGAAAATGTATCTTTACATCTATTAGCTCATGTCTATTAGTTCTGTACACATGGATGGATTTGAGTCAGTGATTATAAACATTTTGTGTAGAGTTAACCTAAAACTTGGTTTTGAGGCCCTGCTTCACAAACCAATATGAACAAGATGCTAGTAGAAATTATAGTATATATTTTATGTTTTGGGAAACATTTCTATTTATATTCATAAGCTTATGAGCAAGGTCATTGCTACTCATTCTAGGAAAGATCTCTGTCAGTGTAACCCTGTCTAAAGAGAATTAAAAAAGAGTGATGGTTGACTTGGCATTCTAAATTGCAAACAAATTATATGACAAATGATACTAGTATTTTCACCAGATGACAGACAGATGGAAAATATGTACCTTGTATCAAACAATCAAGAGATTGATGTCCATATGATACAATAGTAACTATGAGTCAACAGAAAAATACCATTAACTCAGTAGAAAGATAGTCAGATGGCAATCTATAGAGAAAACACCAAAAAAAAAAATCAATAGATATTTATAAATTATTATTTTAAGTATTATTTTAAGTATGAAATGTATCAGTAGGTGGCATTTTCATATCCACTATATTAATAAAAATACTTTTAATATCCACTGTTGATTAGGGTTTTAAGGAAAAGGGCACACTCACATAATAAGGGAAGTGTATACTGATGAAATTTTGGAAGAGCATAAATTGCAATATTATCAAAATAATGAATAGACATATTCTAAAATCTACTAATCCCACTGAAATATTGTGCCTAAATACTTGCATATTCTAAATATTCTAGAATGAAATATAACAGTTAAAGAAAAATGTATTAAATCACAATATAAGAATAAAAGCAAAGACTACTTACATGTCAGTGTGTTAACTTAAAATTGAAAGTATTAGTAAATGTACTTCAGTAGTAAGATTATGAGATAAATTGATGATAAACTCTTGTGATATAGATCAAAATATTAAATTAATGCTTCTGTGTTTTTTAAAGCCACTCATACAGATAATTTTTATTTGCAGTTTATTATAATGCCTTATTCTCCCCTATTTAGATATGGATCACAATTATAGAAGCAGGTTACCTGTTACTTTCAGAAATGTCACTCACTATTAATATCACTTTGCAGCAGAGAAAATTTTTCAGCATAATTAGAGGCAACCAGTCTGCTTAAATAGAGTTGGTTAATTAAGTTATAAAATTCTAAGGGAATATGATGAACTAAGTACACATATGTAGTTAGAGCTTTCTGTTCTGCTTTTTTATCAAATGTTTCTGGCACCTGCCTTTTCTCAACTGCCCTTCTGTTGATTATGATTTTCAAGTTGATGTTAGGAAGAGTAAGCAGTCAGCATCCTCTGGACAAGAAATCTCTTCATTTGTAGATGATGATATGTCAACATGTATTTTCCAACATAACAGTCCTAGTACTCTTGGAAAGAGTTACTTGATACCCAGACAGTGGAGTTCAGCCAGCCTACAGCCATAGTCCAGCACCCAGGGAGAGGATTTGGAAAGAAGATAACCCAGAAAGCTGGAGCCCTGCTCTGCTGTGTCGACATGTCTAGAGCTGAGAATAAAATTGAGTTTCCTGCTTTAGCCATAGCTGGATCTTAAAATAACCTGAAGAAATTATAGTTCTGATTACATAGAAAGTGAAGGACTTAGAACATTCTCCTAATAAAGCCATGAGAATGACACAAAGCTTAGTCATCGACAGTCCTTCTCTAACAGGCATTTTAGAAAGAAAAATAGAGCTTTGAAATTAGATGATTTGATTTGAAATCTTGCCTAATTATTTTAAGAATGCAGAAAACCTTTCTTTTTGGCCAAAAAAATAATGATCTGGAATCCAATTATGAAAGAACAGGCTTTTAAAATGTTTGGTATCTTCAGTAATGGAAAAAAAGGCATGTCTTTAAAAATTACATTCTGCTGGCAGTCTCATTCTTGGATTGTCTTGCTTTTTGCATTTTGAATGGACAAATTTAATGTAATTTCCTTTTTGAAAGATAGCATTGGAAAAGTTAGATAGGATGGCTGATTCTCTGTTGGATTCCATCTACTAGGTATAGATTTTAGGAGCAAAAACTTCTTATTTCATTTTAAATCCCAAAGGGAGGTACGGACTTAATCAGATGCCTTGAGATTTTTCACAACTTAGTTTGCTTAATGGAATCAGTGCCCAATCATCCAATTCATTGGCACACTGTGAATAAAATAAGCAAAGTGGATAAAGCTTCTAAAAAGTCCAATTAAACAATTATTACTAGTACTTTTACCTTTAATATCCTGTCCCCAAAGACATTTATCACCACACCTTCTCACCAGGTTTGTTTGTATATTACTTTTCCAAGATACTTGTAATTCACACAGCATTTGAGTTGTATCTATATCAATAATATGACTGATCATAATAGTCTTGGATTTCCAATTTTAATAGAAAAGGATAAGTTAAAGGGAACCCATTAAGTTAGTCACTTTTTACTTATATATTAAGGGAAAAACATTCAATTATTAAACCTTCTGATAAACCTGAAATAGTTTCAGTTATGTTTTGCTACAAAATTAGGTAAACCTTCCTAGAATTTCCCTAATTTACAGGAGATATAGATTCAGCTAAGCTTTAGCAAAGTGTCTTGAAAGAAGATGTTGAACAAACATTTGTTGAAATGAAAAATCAGTTATTAAAATATTGTGTCTGCTGTTATCATTCTTGAGAAGTGATGGTGAGACAACTTAGTAGAAGTGACTAACAAGTACATATATGCAGAAGACAGGATGTAAGTCTCCAAGGTAATCAAGACCATCAGGAGGATCTTAGACCAAAATTAACACCGAGAAAAATGTGTTATGCATATATTACAACCCACGTGTGGAAATCTGTTCATTTATAGGGAGATTGCCTCTCTGTGAATGGCTGAGTTGGCTCTTCCAAGCACACACACACACAAAGAAACCCACATAGGGCCATTCAGAAGTAAAAGCCACACACTAAAAGATTTTAAATCATAAAATATCTGATTAGCAAACACATCTTTAGATAGAAGAATGGACATTTGGAGAAGTGATAGGGTTACGAAGGATTTCTAGGTTAAGAATCCAGGCTGAGAAACTCGGAGAAGCCAGAGTCTCCTAACAGTTGCTCAGAGCTCCCCCCCCCCCCCCCCCCCCCGCTGTCTGGCCACCTTTTTATTTCTTCTCTTGACCCTGAGAATTGATTATCTATTGCTAGTCAGGGTATTCTTTGTGCGGACGTGAGGCTGCCGCTCAGTGTCGAAAAGAAATGAGCTGCTGGCCATGGAATTGCACGGAGCTGTGTTCCTTAAATACTTTTCTAAATACAGTACAATACAATTCTAACTTCAAAATCATTTTAAGATGTAATGGTAGTCACACATTTAAGTTTTTAATGTGTCATTGGTCGCAAACCAGAAAAGCCTAATGAATCAGACTGAATCTCTGATTCTCACAGGTTCGCACTTCATAGAATGCTTTATCAATTGTTCTTACAGAGCAAAAATTACTAATCATTTGTAATTTAATTTTGGAGCAAATGTGTTGTTGACAGCTGAAAATACATTTAGTGATTTGGACAGAGACCAGATGTACCAATATAGCAAATAATGTTGGGAAATTTGAAAAAAAAAAAAAAAAAAAAAAAGAAAGAAGAGGATTATTAGGATGGATATGTTAAAGTTAATAAAAATACCTAAAGACTTTGTTTCTTTGGTCCCTTTCCTACTTGAATTTCTTTATCACTTTGGTGATCACACAATATAAATTTAGAGTTAATCAGCTTGAGTATTCAGAAAATAAATCTAATTCTGCCCTCTAGCCTATAATTTTCTAGTTGACCTGCAGTCTTTAGTACAGTGACTCATAGGGGTATTAAATAATGTTAATTGTAATCCATTTTGCTCAAAGGATGTTTTTAGAAACACTGAATTATTTATTTAAAGCACTGCTTTATATATTCCCACCACCCCTCTGTATATATATAACATAATGTAAGGTGTCATTTAAATTAGAAAGGCTTCTGAAACAATACATTAATGGCATTATGAAAAAAGAATAGATCTGTGAATATGGAACAATTGGTTCTTGTCAACTTCCTGCCTGGCCTTGCAGATCAGGCTAGGATGCCCACTGCCTGTTCTTTGGAGCCTGAACGCTTTGACCTCAGAGTCATCTGTTTTTGAGAACATATAATTAATTCTTGGGCTATTTTTCTACAGGTGTCTTTTACTTTCTACATATAATTTTTCTTTCCAATTATGTTTATTGAGGTAATGCTGATTTAAAACACTGTATACTTTCAGAGATGTAAGTTCACACCTCTTTAAGTGTATGTTCTCACATCATACCCACCACCAACACTCCATAACCTTCCACGATAGTCCATTGAGTCACCACCTCCTTTACTCCCCCACCTTCTGGAAGCCTCAATTCTCTGCATATAATTTCTCTCTCACCTGATTTTAAATCCTAAGTGCCATCCTTCCCTCTCCAGGAGTCTGTATTCCCTTGTCACCTGTAACAAAGGTCCAGTTTCCCCATTTTGTCTGTTTGCATGTCACTCAAAAGTTGTCCTGTACCAGAGGGAAGTCATCGCTTTAGCTGCCTTCAGGGAGGACACAAAGAATCACTTTCCTTGGGAAGTCTTCAATCTTCATGGGACAGGTTCACAAATTATATAATGGGTTATTACATAAGCTTCTTCACGTGAAACATTGAATTATGTAGCAGTGCTTTTAAGTCACACTTGGAGAATTCTTTTGTCCTGAGACATATTTCTCCTAAACTGAGGCATACATCCTCAAAACCCCAAAAGAGGCTGTTGTTAGCACTGCAAATTAAACTGTTAGAACTCAATGGTCATCACATAGAAAAGTACTAAAATATACATTATATGTATGTGGATGGCATTTTCTCAGTGCAGGAAAATTTGGTAATAGGCATTTCATTTGACACTGCATTACTATTCTGTATGTACACCTGAAGTCCCAGACTCAGGTAGTTGTAATACAATAGGTGTTAAAGGTGGGAAAAGCCATGTTTCAATGTGTCACCAAACATATTATCAAAGTTAATCTCATAAGGGTGTCAAAAGAAATTAAAGTTGCCTTTGGCTTCATGTTATAAGAGCTGACTGAAATTTCAAACTACTGCAGTAACTGACTACATAGAGCAGCAGGAAGCCTTCAATTAAGTGCATCAGTTCTATTTGTAGTACAAAGGATCTATGGCTTAGGATAGCTATATCACTTCAAAGGAAAAAAACTCAACTGGATCTTAACAGTCTCCTGAAGTACAGTCTGAGAGAAAAAGACACACGGGGTCAGTCAGGAGCATAGAGATAGTAACTAATTCAAAGACGAAGGGGTGTTAGGTGGAGCTTTTAAAAATGTTCTGTCTGGTCAATAAGAAATTCTGCAAAACTTCTTTAGAAGAAAGCTAAGCCAGAATGTAGAGTAACATTCTGCATTCTTCAGATTATAACAATACAAGTCAGCAGTATAAAATGATGTAATAAGAGAAAAAGATGACCTTTTAAAAGCATGATGGGTAGAAGAAATCTTGAGGTTATGAGTAGAAATTCACATACATTTGATAATGAAAGATTATTTCAATATGATCCTCAGTCAGGCCCTGTTTCTAAGACTACAATTAAAATGGAGGCGTATTAAGATAAAAGATTAGAGAAAACTAGTAGTTCTGATACTTTCATTTGTTCTTTGACTAGCTTTTGACCAAATTTATTGGAAAGTGAATCGTGGAAGTTTTTTGCATAATTTTAGTTAAAGTTGAGTGATCTAAATCTTGTCATTTTTCTTCTTCCCCTTTTGCCTCCCTCTTCTGCTATATGGACTCTATCTAATTAAGTAAATTAATGTTGTTAACAAAAACTGAAGTATTTGTAAGACTGCTAGGGAAAACTGGGTAATGTCACAAGTTAGTTTTAGAAGCCATTGAAAGAAATCTTGTAGCTCAGTGAGGAAGTTTTTAGATTTGTGACAATTGAAATAAATCTTTGACTAACACTCCATTGATATAAATCCTATTTTTGTTTTTTCTAAATTAGGGCTCACCATTCTGAGTATTGTAATTGGGATAAAAAGTCTGATAAATATTATGCACAAAATATGATAATTGTTTTGGTAAATAGTGTTAATAGAAAATCCTTGCTCAAATTAAAATATAAATCTCCAGAAAGTCAAACTATGAATTTCCTGAATTAATATATTAATGGATAAATTAAATGATGAAGACATTTAATGTATTATTTTTGAGTCTGAAATTAAATATATTATCCTATATATTTTCTCTGTGTAGCAGGTAATGAAAAATAACTTTGACTATAAAAGTTATTCTAAAATATTTCATGGAAACTGACTATCAGAATGTAATTTTTATGAATTGATTTCTGAAATAATATTTCAGTCAAAATTAATTTATTTTCAGAATGTAGATATTTGGAGCTGATAAGTAGAGAAGGTAAATACTAGTGTAGCTTATTAAAAGCAGTATAATGTAACATGTTAACATAGCATCCTGTATATATGTACAAATAAAAATTTATTAAGATAAAACCACTGTATTCATAAGCCTAATGAAAGAAATAGAATATATTCTCTCTTGGTTATTAGACCAAATACACTTTCTGCTTCTTTACTTAAAAATTTTTAGGTATGATTATAAGAATAACGTTTATTCTTATTGTCCCTTTACTAGCTTTTCAATAGTTTCCAATATAGTTTTAAAAATGACCTAACAAACTCGTTACAATATGCTAGGAACATTCTTTTACACAGGAATTTTATCTTAGGAAATCACTTCTAAAAGTGATACAAATTTTCTAATTTATAGCATATTTGCACTATAATAATATTAATTGTAAATTTTATAATAGTGATAGATAAGCAGTTGGTGAGAATGGAGCCTTACAATGGAGTAGAACATATTAGCTTTTAGAATATGAATCAATAGCAGGTAATTCAATTCTGTCTTACTGCTCTTCCCTTCAACTACATTTTCCTGCTCAGTTTAGAACCTATATATTTGGAATAATGTTGCCAAAGGAACCATGTAAGTTTAAAAATTCTAAGTTAAAATAGCTATTTCAACTGGAGATGTTCTAGGGTACTTATATTACATTTTTATTTTCTTGCCTGATATCTTTGACTTTGATTTCTTCATTTCTAAACATTTTTTCTGGATTAAAAACCTTTTCCCGAATCGAGGAGATAGATGGGGACTATACAAGGTGGGAAGAAAGAGGGGTGAGAGGCCTGAGTGGAGTACATTTGATGTTTTGTAGGTGTATGCGGTGTGGTTACACTAACTGAAGAGGTGTGAAATCATGCCCCCAAATCATAAATGATATTGTAAGCCTATATTAGTTATCCCAATAAAAATAAGTATATTTTTTAAAAGAAGAGACAGTAAATCTTTTTCTTTATATGTCTCAATGTCAGAGGGCCTGAAATAGGTAGACAAAATAAGAATGATTGGGAAAAAAATTCTTAACTGAAGAAGAATATAATAACAGGACACAGGAAATAACTGAGAAGGGGAAAAAACAACTTTTGGTAGTGATGAAATGTTTTTGAGTTAACCTTTCAGACAAAAATATCTCTTATCTCCTCCCCTTTCTTTTACTTTTCTATCCTCCTACTAAGATCATCCATTGCCATATGACATAAAAATAAATCAGAAGGTTGTAGGAAATCAGCCAACAAAAACAGGGGGAGATGATTCTGACCAGAATGAGGACAAATGGTACTTAAATCAACTGTGAGCTTTGAGTTTCTATCAGTTTGGAGGAACTGGTAATTAACATGTGAATTCAACTTTAGATTACTAACCACCTGAGAAAGTTAGAGAACCAGTCTTTAGAGTTCCTTAAAGGAATTTTAGATGCTTCCGGTGATGCCTTTAGCTAATAAGAAGAATGACTGATGATTCTGTGTATCTTGTACATTTATGTTTATAATCATTATGTAATTTGTATTATACATAGGCTTATTTTTTTCTGAGTTACTTCTAGCTCTTTTTAAGAAATGCATTCATATATTGTTGAGGAAAGAGATTTGGTCTATAGGATTCACCAGTTTTTCAAATCTTTACCAGATTTAATCTGATGTCTTTCTTTAATCTGGGATTTTACATAATTTGCCATGGCATCCAATCTTTCAATATGAATTATAAAATTCAACATTTTGCTCCATTTGCTGCATTACTGATAAAATATAATCTAATTTAGATTATAATTATTTCTTTAAAATAGATATTTAGTGCTTTAAGAATAGCACAGTTAAAAATAATGCACATCCTACCTAAAAATAAGACTGTTAACATCCTATGGATGCATCTCCCAAAATTGAGGGAGACTCACTTGTTAGACAACCCCATGTCTTCTTCAGAACATAATATTTTACATACTCTTGTTAAGCAAGGGATCATACTTTTCTAAAAGCCACTTTTATTGTTCTGTGACTTCAACAAATGACTTTCATATTTGGTGAAATGGAGTTTTATTTTTTATAAGTGCAAAATCTAGAAAAAAGGAGAAACTTCTTGAGAAGTCTCTGAAAGAGTGTGAAGTTTCTTATTTTATTCAAAATTTAGAAATAGGCTATTGGTCATGCATTGAAAATGAACCATCTGGGCCCACACAATTTGTGAGGGATTTCCCCTATTACCACAAATTTATGCAGTTGTATTTCATGCTTGTAAAAGTATAGGGTGCTTAATTTTAAATATATATATAAATATAGAAAGATAGATAAGTAGATTGTATCCATTTATATGTACATGTATATGTAAAGTAAAATTCATATATATAATACCTGTATAAGTTGATATTTTAAATTAGATATATAATTTTAAAAACTCAAGTCAATTAGTACTGAAAGGCTTACAATGAAAATAAACTATTCTTTCTTCTATTTCACTTGCTTTCACATGAGCCAATTTAAAAATTTTGGACGTTTATGCCTCCACTGGTACCTTGAGCTAATATATTGATTTATTTACTTTAATCATTGTCTATTGACTATTGCATGGTAATGAGAATAACTCATTAATTTTCCTCTTTCCTACACTTCATAATATAGCGACATTACTATTCTTATTATTTTAAATTTGTATTAGTGCTTAATAAATGTAGGAACAATAGCTTTGTCACTAATGTTCAGTTTGTTAAGGTATATGCAGATTTTAATGATTCAGAATATCATTAAAACTACAATGTAATAGACTAACACACTGTAAGCACCATATAAATGCACCTTATTGAGTAGTGCTATTACACTCAAATTACTATTTTAGTTAAGAAAATAAAAAATTAATCCACTCGATGTAATGTGGAGGAATTTGTTAAATGATTTATCTTAATTTGTTTAAATTCTTTCTTTTGTGCATGTAATTAAGAGCCATATTCAAAATGTGCCCTTAAAAATCTTTAAATACTTAAAAAAAAAACCCACCTTTTCTCTTTGATTAAAAAAAAAAAAAATCAAGGAACTTGAAGTTAACATGATGCTTTTTGATAGTCTTTGATAACCAAACTGGTAGATCCCTTATAAATAAAAAAATTGGGGGGGGGATTCCTCATCATCTATAAAAATGTAATTCTGTCTATCTGTGCTTGTATAAATAAAATTCAATGCCTCTAGCCTCCGACAACCACACTGTGGTATAGTGGACTAAATTTCAATACAGAAGAAATTGCTGTGTGATAAAAGAAAAAAAGAACTCTTTATGTTTTATGTTTTGTCAAAAATGTTGCTGATTCTGATGGGAACTATTGTTAAAATATATTGCTTTTGTCTGGAGCAGGGTTTTTTTTTTTTTGCTATTTTGTTTCTTATTTAAAGAAAGAAAATACTACTTCATATTGAATATCCTATATCAGCAACTGTATTGAGAAATACTGTTGTCTACAATGAGTTCTCCTAACATATACTTATATAGGTAGATTAAAATATTATTTCAGGATACAGGTATAGGGAGAGAAGTAATCTAATTATTGAAAATCTACTAATCCCCAAAATTATTTTTTTCTTACTAAATAATAGATACAAAACCTTTTTATTCCTTACCTCTCTCATCTCCTGTGTAAACTATCATGAGAACTGCTTAGGCTTTAAACACTAATTTGGATTTCAGGTTCTCAATGAATTAACATGAATTTAACTGAGGTTTTCGTGACTTGAGTATAGGAAGTAGCAAGAGAACTAGAATTACAAGTAAAACCAGAAGATGTGACTGAATTGTTGGAATCTCATGATAAAACTACAAGGAGTTTTGGGTTTTTTTTTTAAGATTTGTTTATTTATGCATACAAGAGCTGGGGTACAGGCCAGAGTAGCAGGAGGTGAGAGGATTCACCAGAGACAGAGTGGGAAACAAAACATGCAGATATAATGAAATACACTGCTGAGGGCAGCAGCATGCAAGGCAGGAGAGGTCTGCTGCGCCATGTGGGTCCTCTCCCTGGGTGGGTATCGATTGTGCACTGCTGTGGAATGCTTCACAGTGCGGAGCTCAACCCGCTGTGCCACCAGGGAGTCCCCAGGAGTTGATTTTTATTGGTGAGCAAGGAAAGAGTTTCTTGCGATGGAATCTATTCCTGGAAAAGATGCTGTGATCATTGTTTAAATGATAGCAAGGACCTGGGATGTTATATAAACTTAGTCTGTAAAGCTGTGGGTTTGAGAGGATTGACTTCTGTTTTGGGAGAGGCTCTTTTTGTGGATAAAATGATATCTAGCAGCATTGCATGCTATAGAGAAATTTTCGTAAAGTAGAAGTCAGTCCATGTGGCAAAACTTCATTCTTGCCTTATTTTAGGAAATTGCCACAGTAACTCCAGCCTTCAGCAGCCTCCACCCTGTCAGTCAGGGGACATCAGAGACTCAAAACCCGACACAAACAAAAAAATTCTGACTCGCCGCTGGCTTGAATGATGACTAGCCTTTTTTAGCCAAGTGTTTTAATTAAGGCAAAAGTGTTGCATATCAATTTTATACAATTGTTTAATCAAAATAAGACATACATTTCGTTTAAAAATCAAAAACTTATATTGAAAATAACATTCCTCTATTCTGCCTCTCTCCAATCCCCCTGTTCAGTCCCAGAGAAAACAACTTTCATCAGTGCTTTCTCTTTTGTCTGATTTTTTTCCTTAATATTTTAAAGAAATGTGCTCACATAGAAAATGCTCAGTTCATAAATTTTTAAGCATTGTATCTGGTTTCCTTGTCTTGGTAGATAAGGGGTTTCTTTTTGGTACCCATTTATATATACATCTTCAAGTGTACTCAGGCCATACACTCATGCACACGTGCACACACACTCATACATATATACTCACATTTCACCCTCGCCCTCCACAGTGATTGTGTCATAAGTGAAATCTACATTTAGTATTTGTGTGAGTAATCAAATGTTGGTTACTGCTAAGCGCATCCGGCATCTGTTTGACTCTTTTTTTTGCCTGTAGTTAATTGTAAATTAACCCCCATTTATCTGTTTTTATTTGCTTAACTATCTCTGCTATGTGCTTGTGAAAACATTCTCCCTTAGTTTAATATTCACAAACTACGTAGGTATTTTGGAACAAGTGTTCTCCTTCTACAGCACAGATGAAGGCTTATTCCTTGACAATCATGCTTTTCACAGTTACTTTTTGTGTTCCCTCCTCTGTCTGTTACTGAAGTTTGAAATTTCTGTAGTTAATCTGACATCCTCAAGAATGGCTGATCCTCTCAGAGGAGGAGAGTCCCAGTTGGCAGGAACTCACAGCTGGGAAATGGGCACTGACTGCCAGTTGCCAGTGTTTTTTGCCATCCCTGATGACTGTAGTGTAACTGTCTGTGTTAAGTGGGAATATTATTTACTTACTTATTATTTATCTATCTATTTTAATTTCTTATTGACTCCACCAAACCATCCTATGCCTATACCCCATCTGTCTCCATACTCCACAATTACTGACTCATTTGGGTGCTTAACACCACCTTTTCTAAAATTCCAAGACCTCTTTCCTCTCTTTGCAAATGGTACAGGACACCAGCAGTTAAGATTATAGAGAAGAAACATACGGACTGATAGGGGCACCTACTTAATCGTGCTGGTCTTGCATCCATTACTTTTTGTTAATGCTTCATACTGTAAAAGAAACTGAAGCAGCAGAAAACAAATCAGGAGGAAATTTTTTTTTTGGTCAATTTCATGTGCATGTGTAGAGGGAAATGTGTGTTGTTCACATACTGATTATTCAGAACTATTGATTAGATTAGCATAAGTGATGTGTACCAAAGGAGAAAGGTGAACTGCATAGATATTTTTTTTATAAGAGCTTCTAAACTTCAGTGAACTTCTAAGTATTTTGAATAACTTTTCTTTTCACGAGTATTTTTTTCTTCTTGTACATAATTTATTTTTCTAGTCTTCTAATTTCTCCATAAGGATATTGAATTTTATACACGTGGGAATGTTAAAAATCTAGAACATTTTTTAACATAGTGAACTGTAGAACTTAAATTGTTGTCTTTTTGGTAAAAGAAATTTATCAATTGCCTCCAAAATCAGCAGCTGTCAAGAAACCTATGTCAGTGGTATATGCCATTTTTCTTTTTTGTCACCATTTTCCTTACAAAATAAGTGTAATTACTCTTTAATTTAGTGGATGTAAGGAAAAACATTTTGAAAATCATATTTTTTAAGGAAAAATGATCTATTTTCAATTCTTGAAGCACTTAAATTCCTATCTTTTTCTGGAATTTCCCACTCTGTCTCCACTGTGAACTGCTTCCTCTGTGCACACCACTCATTGTTTTCTTTTGCCGCCTGTAGGGTAATCTCTTACTTGGATCATTAGATGTCTTTGTTGACTTTCCTTTGTTTTTATTTTGTAAAGAACCTTTTTAAAAAAAAAAAAAAAGATTTGTTTATGCATATAAGAGCTGGTGTACAGGCCAGAGGTGTGGGAGGTGAAAGGATTCATTAGAGACAGAGTGGGGAGCAGAACAGGCAGGTCAACTGAAGTATGATGCTGAGGGGAGCAGCGAGGTGAGGCAGGAGAGGTCTGCTGTGCCATGTGGGTCCCCTCCCTGGCCAGGGGTTGAATTCACGCTGCTGTGCTGTGGATGCTTCACAGTGTGGCGCTCAACCCGCTGCACCACCAGGGAGACCCAATTTTGTGAAAAACCTTTTATGATTACTTGTGTTTATTGAGTCCGAAATTTATTGACAAGTCTGAAAATGACATTTTTTTCCTCTCCTTATTGGTGGTAGATTTCTATAGCTGGGCATAAAATGCCAGTTGAAAATGAATATGACTTCCAGTCCCAGTTTGCGTCTCTTTTCTTTATAGTTGGCTTCCCCCATTCTCTGGGAAGCTTTTTAGAATTGTCTCTTTATCCCTATTGTAAAATTTTACAATGCTGTGCCTTAGTCTTATTTTATTCATTTTTCTGGGTTATTCTGTGTCCCCTTTTAATTCAGAGGCTAATTTTCTTTAGAGCTTCAGAAATTCCTTACTTTTTAATATCTTCCTTTATCAAAACATGCTGTTCTTAACATATTAGTTAACTTCCTTTATTAGATACAGAGTATAATTAATACAATTTTTATATTTCTGCATGTACTTTATGCTTTTTATTCTGCCCCTTTCACCAATTCAAGTTTATTTGACTCTTTCCTGCCTCTTGGGAGCTTAAGAGTGAGCATTTGCTAATTGGAGTATTACTATTTGTATGGCAATTATGAACCAGAGGACTTCCTGTGTAGGGGCTTAAGTAGGTAGCAGGTTTTTGATTGGTTATATGAATGTTTATGTCTATGAAGTCAGAAGAATCCCTTGCATATGTGTGTCTTTAGATTTTTTTCTCATAGTTTTTTTCAGTGTCTCCCAAGAAGAAGCTTCCAGGCTTCTACTTGCAGAGAATATGCTTGACTGCCAGAACTGAGAAAGTCAATTGGTAAATATGTTATATCGAATTGTAGTCCATCGACCTCGCTTTGGCTATAGTTGTATCCTATGTTTTTTGCTAAAATTGGATTTCTTGCTCAGTTCAGTTCATATAGGAAATAACTGTCTCGTCTTGCGGTGGTAGCAGATTGGACATAGAGTATGCAGGGACCTGGAGAGGAGGAGAAATCTCTTGACTGTGAGAGAGAAAACATGTCTTAGTGCTCTGTGATCAGACTTTAAATCAGTTCTTTTATTTTGACCCTGGATCTGACTTCCTTAGGGCCTGTGCCTGCAGGTTCTTAGTCTCTGGGTCTTCTCTACATGGGACAGCTGGATACACCCTCACTGTAGTCATTTCAGATGGTGAAGTCTCTGTCCAGCAGGTCTGCTTGTCACCACTCAATTCACTTTCCCGCTTCAAAAATCTCTTTCAACTTCCTTGTTCATTTTTGCATCTTTTCCATGTAGGTAAATAGAATTTTAATTCTTTTACCACGTGTTAGGCTATTTTGATGGGAGGAAAAAGAAATTTCTTTGGTCAAACCATCACTTGTATTCAGCAGTTAATAGTATTAATATTACTGATGATGTTCTTCTTATTACTATTATTTGTAACCTGGGATATTTTAAGATAATAGTACAGGGTCTTCCTATGAGATTTCTTAAAATAGAATATTAAAGAAGCCCATTATTGCCATGGACTTTATTAAGTCTATCATTTTAATGAGGATATCATATGGTTAAAATATGTGATGGATACTGGTGTTCTCTATCAGTGACGTAGGCATGCCTACATTTCATAATAGCTCATCCATCAAGAACACAACTGTCCAGAAATCTCATTTTGTTGGTAACAACTGTCAGAACAAAGAAAGTGTCAGCAGTAGCTTTGAAATTATACTAATTTGCTTTTGAGTCTGAAGATGTTTCTCTGGGGCTAACTTGTAAAGGCACTGAGCAAAAAAAAAAAAAAAGAGTTAATTTTCATTTCATAACCTATTGTAATAACTTTTTGAAATGTAAAGTTCAATTTCATGGAAATTATTAAAAAGAAACAAAAAATAAGAAGCCTACCAGAAGGCAGGGAACAATCTATGAAACTCTTAACAACAAAGAAGACAGGAGATATAGCAATGATAAACAAAGGAACTCAAATTCCCATTAGGAGCCTGTAGCAGAAGCTGCAGATGTCTCACCCAAATCTCTCTGGGCCCTATCATTTTAATGTTCTCTTGTCTGACTTTTGCCAGCATAGATCTCACTTTTTCTAAGGGATTTCTCTGTTAACTCAAGCCTATACCAGATGCCTATCTCAGGTGTGCGCATATCAAAAATGCCAGAGAATTAATGCCACCAGGAAGTAGCCAGAAACCAGTGACTGACAGGAGCTGATGTGTAAATATCCTGGTTTCCCTACCCATTGGTTGAGTCAAGTCTAAAGAACAGTGCTGTGCACTGGCAACTAGAGGTTCCCTCAGGGAGGAAGCGCCAGTTTTCCACAGTGGTAATTTGCTTGTTTGTTGGCTGCCTTCCTTCACTATCTCATTTCCCTGCTCTCCCACTGCTGTTTCATAGAATCACCTCCCAAATAATCTGTTTACACTAATTTCTTTTGCCTTTGTGAGGATTTGAACAAGAAGAGACAGGGGATTTTTTAGCTTTTATATTTGAATTTATCCTTCCTTTAACTTCAAAACAATGCTGTAGTTGACTATTCAACCAAAAACAATTACAAGACATGAACATATTGGCGATAGCCCTTCTCTCATTCACTACTGCATGTAAAATCAGCAGTGAGTGTTATTCGGTAGCTCCATGGAGATGACACTGAACACTATCACTAGGATGGTCATCTTCCATCTGTGCTTCTCCATTGTAATTGTGTTGCCTTTCCTGGTTTGGATCAAAATTGACCAGTTCTTTCTGGTCTGTTTCATTAGTCTTCTTTCTCTCAGGTATGAGTTTTTTCAGTAAATAGAGTTTACCAGGAGAAAGAAAGCCTTTCTCTGGAAAGTGTGCATTAATTCAGTGATCAGGACCGCCCTAATGTTGCAAGGGGTTAAGTCTCAGCACTATGAAGCATCCACAGCCACTTCAGCAAGAGTTCTAGTTCAATTCCTGACCAGGGAGGTGTAGCCAACCTCTTCTGTCTTACCTATTGCTCCCCTCAACAGTGTAGATCAGTAGATGCTCCTGTTCTGCTCCCCACTCTTTCTCTGGTTAATCCTCCCACCCCCTGCACCTCTCCCTGCACTCCAACTCTTGTATGCATAAATAAATATCTTTTTAAAAATTCAGTGATCAGGCAACCCTTTTTCATGGTCTTTGATAAATTAGCATGCCTTCTTCATTTAGAACACATGGTATCTTCATGATTAACAATCTGGCCTGGCTGAGAAGTAATTACCATGGTTCAGTTGTCAAGAATAGATTTTGGCTTTTGGAAACCACACACTACTTCATCCAGTTGATGATGGAAAGGTCCTCTTGCCAAGTAAAAACATTATGGGCCTTCTGATCTAAGACAATGATAATATCTACTGCTCCAGTCCAGTCCTGGTTCTTTGTCTCTGGGAGTGTATCTTCTGATCATCTTTTATACCTTTGTTGATATAAACTTCTAGAATCTTCACTCAAAATATCTTCCTTCCACTGTAGCTTTTACTTCTAGCTATAGGAATTATCCATTCCCCCATGGCCCTGGCATTCCATATACACACTGAATTTGCTGAACCATTCATGATCTATTGATAAATTCTTATTTGCATTCCAGTGCCTTGGCAATTGTGATAATACTCTACTGCTCCTTTCTTACCACCTTGACCATTACATTTGTCACAAATTACATTTTTTTGCAAAAGCTAAATTGCTTGTTGCACTATTATATAAGTCTTCTAAGGCTACTGAAAGTTGATGAACAACATTTTTACCTCTCCTTTCTCTCTACATCCTCTTCAAAAAAAAAACACACACACACACATCAAAGATATCCATTGGTCCATTGGGGGAAGGTGCTAAAGACACTACCTTCTTCCACCCACTTTAATGGCTTGTTATCCTCCTTTGTCATTTAAATCTCATTGAGACTTGAGGAGCAATTATATATTCCTCAATAAGACAGTGTTGAATGTACATAAATAGTAGGAAGTAAAATATTTAATTCAGGATGACCCACTGCCAATAAGGAAACATTCCATTATATTTGTTATATTTAATATATTCTATTTAAGAATACATATGTATTTTTAAAGATGATTCCTATTTAAATCAGCTAACATGTTACAGTTCTATGTTTTGACCTTAACCTATACAAAAACTTGCACCATCCTGAATGATTCATTTAATTAGAGTCTGGACATTCAAGACATGGTATGATAATTAAAACATATGTCTAAATGTTAAGGTATTTTAAGAAAATAGGAGACCATTAATTTACTAGTGCTCAATAAAAACCCTATGTAAGTCTCTATAAATTCATTCATAAGCACTAGCAAATGTATTAACCAGGTTAATCATTACTGCTCTCATGGAATATAAAAGCTTTCAAAATTAAAAAAAATACATACAGATAATGTGATAAATACTAGTATGAAAGATTGTGTGATATGTAATCCTCAATTTCTCCTGGAAATTAGTTTACTTTTATTTCCACATTCTCTAGCCCTCTGGGGGTTATTTGAAATATGAACTGAAATGTCCTTTTACTTGACTACAGAAATTTAACCAACAGATGTAATTGTAGAACAAAATTTCAAGTCTAAACTAAATAATGCTTCTGTGCTTATTTTTCCTGCTATCTCATCTTCTGTGAAGGGAGGAGGAAATTGATAAATGGTGTTTTGGGATAGGAGAGAATTGACTCTGCCTGGAAAATGGAAGAAATGTATTTGCTTTGTTGTTCCTAGAAGAGTGGGGCTGAATAAAAAGGGGTGGAAAAGAGGAGAGAAGATCTGGAAAAGTAATGGGAGGTAGGCGTCAATGCTTAAAAAATAGACTTATCTCATGTTCATATTTTACTGTGTTTATGCTGTACTCTTCATCTCCAACTCTACAATAAAATCAAGTTCTCACCAAAAAAGCCACAAAGTGAAAAATGCAAAATAGGCAACATGATAAATTAGTGGAGACAGTTAATCCAGAAGTAGCCCTAATATTATAAATCCTGGAAATTCCTCTCATTATGAGGAAAGCCATTGGACTTTGCATGCAGATGGGAATATAAGTTCAGCAGAATCTGACATATGTTGTGGGGAGGAAAAGTTAAGGTCAGGGAGATGAGGCTAATGTCTGATTTTTTAATCATTCAGTGTCTTTAAACCTTACAACTCTTGAAAATACCCATATCCTGAAATTGAGCACCTTGGTTCAACCATAGGGTGAAGAGGTGGACCAGAATCTTTCTGAAGTCTTCAACTGATAGCCATGTCCAGTCTCCCCATAATACTTAGACAGCTTCATGATTCAGTGCTTGAAATCATTTATGCTCTGTGTTACATCCTTCAAGTTATCAAGAGAGATCAAGGCCAAACATTCCCCATTAATCTTGATCATAAGAGGAAACCTATAATATTTCCCCCTCCCCGACAATTCTCTGCCAAATATTTTGCATATACTTCTTTGGCATTTAGCCTCTGAATTTAATTTCTGGTCATGCATTCACTTTTATTTCCCCATATGTCCTCCTTCCACATTTGATGATTTTTATCTATTGTCTGGTATCCCCAATAATGAAAGAGCCTCTCTTTAAGTTTGCTAATAATTTTATAGTTCAGCACCAACCTCACTGAAATAAACACATTCAAGTATGTTAGCTTGATTAAGACAGAAGGGTTAAATAAGTAGTTGCATACGTAACTGACAAGACTTTATTGCTTCACTTTCAATTTATATTTATTTTAGAATAGATGAGAGAGCAGTCTGATAAATAGAGAGTATGTGTTTGAGAATCATGTTCACCACTTAAGTTAATTAATCCATTAATTAAATATTAATGGATATTTGATGGAGGAGGGTAAGAAGAGCACTAGTTTTAGGGTTTTTTTGTGATAGACTTGCTTTGTTTTCTATAATTGTTATATTAATCTATGCATGTGTTAAAAATTCAATTATTTGTACATCAAAGGAGTCAACTTTACTTGTCAATTTAAAATAATAAAGGAAAAGGGAAGGGAGGGAGGAAGGAAAGAAGGTAGGAAGGAAGGAAAAGGAAAATAATATAATAAGATCCAGGAATGAATTTATGGAATATAAAGCTTTTTTCTTATATATAATAATGTCATCAAGTTAACATACCTTATTAAATAGTCTTTTTTTTTTTCATTTAAAAATATTAGTTGAATTTCAGTGATGTGTTTGGCATTCTTAATACTCAAAAGAATACAAGAACTTAGTATGTTCTATATGTTGTTAAGAGAGAGACATACTGTAAAAATGTTCCTAAGAGAATCGGGGTATAGACATATGGGAAGACAAACTGCAGTAAAATATTTACATAATATTTTAAGATAATGTCAGTATCATATTAAGCAAAGTGAATTATGAGGATATAAGTTCAGAAGAGATATAAACATTCTTAAATCAATAGAGAATGTTCTTGAAAAAGGTATATTGAACTTAGAAGAGATTCCTTGCCTGTGATTGAAGACTATTATATTTAGGAATGGAACATTTAAGTACCAGTTTGTTTTTTTATTTTAAAATTACTATAAGCTATGTTTGTTCTACCCCCAAATTCAAATTTATTGAAACCCTAGCTCCTCAAGGTGGCTTTTCTAGGTGGGGATCTTTATGAGTTAGCAAGGCTTAGATGAAATAATGAGAATGAGGCTTCATGATGAGAATAGTGTCTTAAGAGAGGAGACCAAGGAGCTTGCTATCTTTCTCTCCAACATGTGAAGATAAACAAAGAAGGAAACCATCTCTCACCAGAAACTGGCGTTTTCAGCCAACAGAAATGTGAGAAATAAATGTTTGTTGTTTATCTTGTACTATCTTGTAATAGCAGTCCAAAATACTAAGACAAAAATTATATTAAAATACCTAGCAGTCATGAGAATTTGTGTGTTAAATACTTAGAAGGAATTTACTTGTATTAGCTAAAATGATTCCTTCAAGGACTCTCAGAGACATATACTAATATTTGCTCTATTTCAGAGTCATCACCAAGTTAAATAAGTGCCTCAGGTCATACAACTAGTAAGGGACCAAACAAGAATTTGAATTCAGTCTCTGCCTGCAGCACACACACTCTATCCCACTAAAATACATGGAATGTAGTCATGTTTTTTCATTTTTCCAGTTGAAATAAAAGCATGCTTCAAATATCCAAGAAACCTTGATTTTTCTGAAAAAGTGCTTTTAAAATATAACTGACTATAACATAATTTCTCTGTTCCTGAATACAAATGGCCTTTGCTATGTCCTTCCTTGGCTCCCTGCCTCTTGTTAATGTGCGTGGACTAGTGCCTTTCATTTTGCCACCTGCCAGTAGAACGTGACCTTGGCAGCCTGGCATGCCAGCCAAGATTCCAAAATAGCAAAAGCAGCCACTTAGGTTTCTGAACAAACTCTTTGAACCACAAATATGCTTTGCCATGTCAATAAACATGTCTATTGACATGGCAATAGTCCTTTTACAAGGTGGCTCATTAGCTGATGGTTCAAAGTGTAACTTGATTATCTCTGCTTATGATATTCATATAATTCTAATATAATCTTTCCTTAATTTTATGTTTTCCTATTACTGGAATTGCCTAATTTGTCCAAAATATTCCACTTTAGTGGAGTAGAGATTTAGCAATGACCCCATTTGCTTACAAACATTTTGGTGCTGAAAATAATAGCCAATTATATGGGATTTTGTTTGTTGTTATTTTCATTGGGATAAAAAACATGAATTCTGATTTCTCCATACAATTACTGAAAAACAAGTGTACTCTCTAAGTGATTATAGATGGCTAAATGTTTAGTTTTTGTAGTCTATTTAATTCAAAAGCTTAATAATAAATTTGCTACAAGCTGCCAGTGAGCAGAGATGTAAATAACAGCATATGTTCACAAGTGATCCATGAAAATGGGATTCTTTAATAATGTGCCTCTATATTGCTTATAGCAAATCTTTATTTCAGACCTCCATGTTAAACATTTTCAGTACTATTGATACTTGGCACAGGTCAGGTTTTCCTTGTGGGAAGCTGTCTTCTCCATTGACTAATGTTTAGCAATTCATCTCTCCCCTAACTCAGTAGATGCAACTGAGTAGATTGTCAACTGTGACATTTAAAAATGTCTCCATAATGGTCAGAAATGTACTTTGGGGGTACAATTTTATCCCCAGTTGAGAAAAATTGACTTTTTCTATTGGTTTATAAAAATGAACATGTACAAAATTACTGATTTTCCCCTCAAGCCTCCTCCTCCAGAAAAGTTAAGCGCATGTCTTACCATCTTTCTTTAATAGCTATGGAACTAAGTTAATTTACTCACTTCTCTACCACTCAGTTTATCTGTAAAATAAAATACATTAACAAAAATGCCTTCTTATATGATTGTTGCGAAGATTACATGAACCAATATGTAGAAAATATCTAGTACATCCCCAGGCACGTGGTATCCTTGGGTTAGTAAATATCCTTAATAACAAACTAATATTCTTATATGTTAATATGAGTAATGCAATGGAGGAACTTTCTAAGATTCTTCCTCACAAAAAATGTGTGCAGACAATTTTAAAAAATAGATATACAAGTGACAGCAAATGCATGAAACAGTATTTAACATCTTTAGTAATCCAGAAAATATAAAAGCATGGTATACTTTTAAATCAATTATATTTTAAAATATTTAAAAAGTGCTCAATTTTAAAAATTTTAGAAATCTTTAGGTGTGATAAGGATATGGCAAAAAAATACTGGGTTGGGAGAATATGTGGGTATACCTTTTTTTGGAGGATCATTTGGCAGTGTGAAACAGAGCTCTAGAAATATTTATAGCCTTTGACAGTAAGTCTAGATCTCAAAATTTATCCTGAGAGAAATATTCTCAAGCATTAATAAGGAAGTATATTGATTACTCTGTTACTTATGATGGCAAAAACTAGTCAAATTTACAGACTCAAAAGTAGGGGGATGATGAAAATAACTCTGGTGTATTAGACATATCCAAATATATAGGTATCACATGTTGTAGAAATATTACAAAAGGGAAAATGCTTTGAAAATGATAATTCTTCATCAAAATGCCCCCATCACTTTAAAGATAGCATTAAAAGTCCTTAGGTGGACTTCCCTGGTGGCACAGGGGTTGAGTGCCACACTGTAGGGCTTCCCTAGCCACTGCAGAGCAAGTTCGATCCCCAACCAGGGAGGGGACCCACATGGCACAGCAGACCTCTCCTGCCTTACCTTACCCACTGCTCCCCTCAGCAGTGTATTTCAGTTGATCTGCCTGTTCTGCTCCCCACTCTGTCTCTGGTGAATCCTCTCACCCACTTCGCCTCTGGCCTGTACCCCAGCTCTTGCATGCATAAATAAATAAGATCTTTTTTTAAAAAAGTCTTTAGGTGTGCAGGAGATACCGCCCATATAACACAAGGTAGCTGATAAATAGAGGGGCATGCTTCTGGGTGGAAGATTTTCTGATGGACATGTGAATGCTAAATTTTCATAATGTGGAGCCACAGAAAAGCTGAGCATTGCTGCCCAGGGCTCTGGCTCTGCTGACCTGCTTAGTTTCTTGAACAAACCTTACTGCTTTATCCTTCCGAGCTTTGGCTCACCACTCCATTTTGCCAACTTAGAGTGTATTTTTCCGTTCTGTTTCTCTCTTCTACTCAAGACCAATGCAGGAAGTTTCTCCTACTCTGCTGCTCGTATAAATCATCATCATGCTTATGTGTGTTCTCCCTCTGCACTGTTGGAGCCCAGTGTGTGCACCTATCTACTCATCCATACACTCATCTATTTTGCTCTTTATTCATTGAACAAATTCGGATTGAACTGATCAATACTACTAAATGCCAGGTAGTACATATTAAGGACCTGCTATCATTGATGAAAAAACTGTCAAAGTTTCATGTTCTCATGAACTTCCAAGTAAGTGGAGAAGATGGATGTAAACAGATCATAAAAATAAATTTTCTTAAAGAGGCAATTTGGAGCAGGACCTGTGAAAAGCAAGTGAGTCATATCATTGTGGGAGAGGCAAAATTTTACTTTCACCCATTTTGGTTTTTCAACTCAGAATCTAACAAAAGATTATAGAAACAGGTTACTAATGTATATAGTGTACATCATGAAGGAAAGACTTTATGAAGAGTTGTGGCTGTAAGAAATGACGTAGAGTTCTAGCTTAGTTTCTTCAACACAAGATCAAAAACGATAAGAGAAAAGACAGTTCGTTTTTATATAAATGACAGGACAAAGAAAAACAGTTTTAGGCTCCCAAGAACATCACTTTGTGGGAAGGTAAATATGTGGAAGGCGATGAATGGAGAAAGTTTTGTTTGCAGATTCCTCTGGTGCCATCTCTGAGCTGATAAGAATCTGCATAGATCCAGTAAAAGAAAAGCTATATCATGACTTCATGCAGAAAAGGGAAAGGTAGAGCATGCTTTTCCTGAATTTCTTCTCCTCAACAAAAATAATCTTTATGTCAAAGAGGCACGTATTGGGATAACATTGGGGTTTCCTGCATAAGCAACAAAAATATTTGTAGGAAACACATTTTAGGCTAGGGAGAGAGCACATGTGAAAGCTGGGCCTCCTTAATATACTCCAGGGACAGAAAATAATTTCATGAAACTGGGGCCAAGAGAAGATCAGTGAGAAATGACACCCCAAGAGAATCCAAATGTCATAGCTAAATCTTTGGATTTTACTGAAAGACATAGTAAAAGTTTGGGCCTCCCTGGTGGTACAGTGGGTTAAGCAACACACTATGAAGCAAACCGCAGCCACTGCAGCACTAGTTCAATCCCTGCCGCCGGCCAGGGAGGGGACCCACATGGTGCAGCAGACCTCTCTGCCTCACCCGCTCCTCCCCTAAGCAGTGTGTTTCAGTCCATCTGACTGTTCTGTTCCCCACTCTGTCTCTGGTGGGTCTTCTCACCCCTGCACCTTTGGCCTGTACCCCAGTTCTTGTATGCATAAATAAATAAATCTTAAAAAAAAAGACATGGTAAAAGTTTGGATTTTATTCTAAGGAATGGGAATAACAGGATTTATTTATGTTTTAAAACCAACCTTACATTTTATGAAAAAGAGATTGTAGAAGCAAAGGGGAAGAGGGCAGTCAGTCAGAGGCAGTGATAAAGGTTGAGTGCAGGGACGCTTGTGGGTTGGATATCAGTGGTTAATAATGGAGGTAGACGTCTGTAGAAAGACACTTTGAAGATAGAGTTGAAAAGATTCAAAAGAGTTGGTATAGGGCAGAAAAAAGAATTTCAAGGATAAGTCTTGAGATAATGGGTCTGATCAAATCCATATTGGATGGATTTTGATGGTGGTTGTATGGCAAATGCTGGGTGAAGGCAACTAGTAAACATTCAACAAAGTCTGGAAACACTGTTGGTTGTCACAACTGAGAGAAATGTGTCCTTTAACATCTAATGGATGACCAAAGGGATACTGCTAGTCTTCCTGCAATGCACAAGGCACCCCTGAAGCAATAAGAAATTATCCAGCCAAAAATGGCAAACGCCAAAATTGAGAAACCCTTATAGGTCCCAAAATGTGTGCTTAGGCACCTCACACTGTTCGCACAAAGGTGCTGTGGATATTTCAAATTTTGGATGGACACTCAGACATCTGTCACACACTATGTGAGTTGCTAGCTCAAGGAAGTGGTGCACTTAGAACACTGACTTGTTCATTCTTTTTAATAGCATCATTTTTTTTTTTTTTGTAAAACTGAATTTGGAGTTGCTGAGATAAAAATTAAGTACTTTGTTGTTGTTTTTAAGATGTATTTATTTATGCAAGAGCTGGGATACAGGCCAGAGTCGCAGGAGGTGAGAGGATTCACCAGAGACAGAGTGGAGAGCAAAACAGGCAGATGGACTGAAGTACACTGCTGAGGGGAGCAGTGGGCAAGGCAGGAGAGGTCTGCTATGCTTTGTGGGTCCCCTTCCTGACCGTGGATCAAACTTGCACTGCTGTGCTGTGGATGCTTCACAGTGTGGCACTCAACCCACTGTGCCACCAGGGAGGCCCCAAAATTAAGTACTTTGTGAAAATCAGTTTGGACACTAAATAAGAGCAGTGGTTTTCAATGTGATTCCAAAGTTTGAGAAGTTGTGCAAATCCCAAAAGGCACTCAGTTGTTAGGAAATAAATCTTAGGTCATTTGAACATGACAATTCAGTAAATTCAATTGGTTGTATTTCTTTTGGCACGGGGACAGAGTAATATTGCTGTGAAGCTACGGGCACCATGAAGCAGAAAGTTGGGAATTGCAGCAATTTAAGTTCCTTGGGAAAAAATACTATAATTAGTGTTAGTATCCCCAAAATCTAGCACAGTCATGATCCAAGCATGAGGTATAGATGCCAACTGGACATCCGTAGTAGAACTTGTGGGAAATTTTAATAAATAAATACAGAATGGTGATTTGGAATAAATGAATGTACATGCAGTGCAATTAGATGATAATTAGTAAAATTCCACCTACAGTTTCACTAAATGCTTGGAGTTCCTTAAATATCCCTTTACTATATGGTAAGAATAACAGAGGGAACAAAAATGCTTGACTTTCTTACTCTTCGGCCTGCAAGTCCCTAGACTATAATTTCTTAATTTTAGTGCTTTTAAGTTTCTCTGTCAGCTGACATTGAATTTTTTTCAGTGATACAAAATTCTTTTCTCATTTTATTATGCATATTGATACAACTGTGATTTAATTCTGCAGGAGTATGTGAGAGGGAACTATTTAAATATCTCTTAACTTTTTGGCTGCTTTTCTTCCTGTCACTTTTGCCAAACACTGCATGCCCTTGCCTAGTGATTACGCAGATTCTGGAAAGAGACGTTCTCCTTAGATTTAGTATCTCTATTTTGTTTCAAGTGAAAAAGAATCATTTCAGTGTAAGAATATGATTTAGGAATATAAACTTGTAGAAACATCCTTGGTGTCATGGAAAGAATTTGGTTTTGTGACAGGATATAAAATAGCCCCTTGAGTCACACCTGCACTAAGGGAAAGCTTGAGCGAGGTGATCATCATCTTTGATTTTCAGTTTTGTCTTGTATAAACTTGAAATAACAAACATACCTGTTAATTGTTTTAAAGATAGTGAGTTATCTGATGACACGTACCCAGCATCAGGTCACACCAGAGGAGATGTTCAATTGACTATAGCATCTCCTTTTTCACCCAAGCCTATCCTGGCACTAACCCCCTTTCTATCCCACTCTCTTGGCTATTACATGACCTCCGTTATTTCAACTACTATGTTTCTAGCTGATCTTCCTGCTTCCAACTTTTCTGCTACAATCTCTTTTGCACAAAGAACAAGGTTAGTTTTAAAATATAATGATAACTATAGCTCTAGCTCAGGGCAGAACAAACTATCATTTAAAAATATACTAGAGGGCCTCCCTGGTGGGCTAGGGGTTACGTCTCAGCACTATCACTGTTTTGGCTTGAGTTGGATCCTAGATTAGGGAGCTAAGCCACATGGTGCAGCAGATCTCTTCTGTCTCACCTGCTGCACCCTTCAGTAGTGTTTTCTCTCTTGGATATTTCAATAGTTCAGTCAATTCTGCTTTATTAATTTTATTTTATTGAGCTAGCTGATATCGATTCCATTTCCCGAGTGCACACTTCTAATAACATAATGGCGGTGATGACAATTTTGCAACTGCTGATAATGAGAAATGTGATTAAACATTCAGAAGATCTAACATTTAAAAGAAATTTAGGAAAAACAGAGAGGCTAAAACATCACTCATAGGCACAGATTTAACTCACTAAAATCGGCAAGTTTTCATTTTAAGACCGGATTCATGTAAGTTAAAAAAGAAACTCTCAGTATATTCTATATAAATATTAAAAGGATGTGAGGTATTTGTTACATAAAGTAAGTCTGATTTTCAGTAAGATAGAAACCACTGGTGAATCTCAGAATATATTAACAGGGTCTATGTTAGCATTCACATTGGTCTATGTTCTGCTCAGTGACAAAAGGACAAGATTTGACACTGCAGCTCCTGTTGTCCAGATATAGAAGCTGAGAATAGTGTGTGGGGCGTGTGTATGTGTAACATGGGTTTATAATAGTGCATACCACATGCCTCTACAGAATAAGTGTACATAATGAATATAAGATATAAATTCATAATATTGTTACTTAAAAATAGCAATTTTTATTTTTAAATGACAATATACATACAAGTATAAAATAACAATTTTAAATGAAATAATTTTAAGTTAAATAATACATAAAATAGTGAACTTAAATAGCTAATATTAAATAACTAATATTTTAAATAAATATAAAATAATAGTTATTTTTAAATAACAATATGCATGATATTTGATATATTTTTAGGAGTTTTTCTGAGGAATTAAAGAAAGATTAAATAGATAATAATCCGGTTAAACCAAAATAAACCCTAGAAATATGACTGTATAACTGAGGCTACCAGGGAGGGAGGTTAGGGTTAGGGAGCAAAAGGGTGAGGGAGTCCAGTGGATTATTGTGATCTTGTTTATGGGTTTTTTTGGTGGTGGTATAGTAACAACATTTGAAGAGGTATGAACCTATGCCTCTGAGTCATATACAGTGTTATAAGCCAACATTGCTTCAATAAAAATAATACAACTTTAAAAAAAGAGCTCACAACAAAGTAAATATCCCAAAAGTTAAATTGGTAGTAGATATAAAGAGACATTTCACCAAGGAAGATATAACAAAAAGTAAAAATAAAACTACATAAAAATATTAAACTTGTTAGTCATTGGGGAAATGAAAGTAAGCCTGAAGATTTATCAATATACAACTATCAGAGGCTAAAAGAAAAAATGGTAACAATGGCAAATGTCATAAAGTATATAGAGAAATTGGGTCACCCACCCATTGCTGATGGTAATGTAAAATGATCCTGTTAGCTAATGGAAAGAGTTTGATTCTTTTCTAAAAACATATGAAAAGACACTCTATTGCTCAGCAATTGCACTTCTGGGTTTTCATGCTGGAGAAATTAAAACTACGTCCACACACACAGAAAACTGTATAAAATTGTTCACTGCAGTTTTGTTTGTGATATTGCAAAACATCAGATATCCAAAGTTAAAAAGTCCTTCAACAGGTGAATGATTAAACAAATTATGTACACATCCATTCCATGGAAAACTACACAGCAATATCAAAGTGAATGAACTGTTGATACAGGCAACAACTTGGATGGTTCTCAAGCGCATTATGCTGAGTGAAAAAAACCATTCACCGTCACACACATTATATTTGATTCTGCTTGTCAAAGTTCCACTGTATGGATATGATTCCACTATATCAATGTTCACACCCTGGTTTTATATTTATATAATTATGTAAGATATAACCATTGGCAAAAACAGGGTGAAGGGTATGTTAGGGTTCTTTGTACTATTTTTGCTACTGTCTGTGACTCTAGAACTATTTGAAATAGTTTTAAACCCTTTGCACCACACTATTGACCATTGATAAAAGTAAGTTTGACGTGAGGAGTGTAGGCATTTCACTTATTCTCATCATAACTGATGGTCCATTTCTGTGTAGGATTTGGGGGGTTTCTCTCATTTAAATATGTCATACTGCTTACATTGGCTTACACTATCTCTTTAAGCAGTGATGTGAGAAGTAAAAATCAGGATAATTTGAAGATAAAGTCAATAGGATTTCTTGATGAATTCAGTGTAGCGAATCTGGGAGAATGGATTATTAAGTAAAAGGTGATTCCAGAATTTTGGGTTTAAGCAACTAGACCAGTAAAGTTGCCAACAACCAGCATGGAGAAGACTACAGATGGAGTGAACTTCAGGGAACAAATCACAAGTTTATTTTTACAAATGGTAACTTTGAAATATCTTTTAAATACGCAAGTAGACATTGCTTGTAGGTGTGAGGGTATGAATCTAGCATTCAGGAGCGAGGTCTAGAATAGAGACAATGTGTAGTGATATTTATCATGAGATTGAAGAATTTCCCAAGTGAGTGAGTTTACATAGAGAAAAGGAACAAGTGCTAAACATTGGGAAATTGCAGAATTAATAGATTAGGAAGGAATAAAGGAACCAGTAGATAGGAGCAAAATGCAACGAACAAGCTATTCTTTTTGAGATAGCAAAAAGAATCCATGGCGCGGCAGACCTCTCCTGCTGTGCCCGCTGCTCCCCTCAGCAGTGTACTTCCGTTGATCTGCCTGTTCTGCTCCCTGCTCTGTCTCTGGTGGATTCTCTCACCCTCCACACCTCTGGCCTGTACCCCAGTGCTTGTATGCATAAATAAATAAATCTTAAAAAAAAAAAAGAATCCAGTTATTAAATGATATCTTTTACATCAGTCTTAGGTGTGATGTGATTCATTCTGGTTGTATCCTTATTTTTATTTTTCTATTGAGAAGTATAACCATTTTGTTGGAAATTTAGTTAAGCCCTTGTTCATTGCTCCAAGTTCAAACAGAGCAAACATGGGTTTAAATTGCTAAAAACTAGGTTTGTAGTAAATAGTTTTTCTGTTGTATTTTTCTGGTTTCGTGTAACTCATTCTACACTCATTCTATATTATGGTCTGATGTTGTAATAAGCTGTCTATGAAGCTAAGTTGAAATGTATTTTATGTTTAATTATTTGAGGAAAAGGAATTTAAACTTATCTTCATTGTGATCATATTCATTTGTTATCAATATGTATAAATAGCACTGTTTTGTATTACATTTCCTCCCTTGCATATATAGTAAAAATTCACCATTTTACCTAGAATTGTCAAATAATCCTGTGTGATGACATTGATTAAAAATTATACATACGGAAATTAACACTGTTAGTGAATTTGTTCATGTATTTTATTCCTTTTTATACACTGACTCCATGAAAGGTTATAGGTGAAACATAAATTTTTAATAATGCATCTTTGCTATCTAGGAAAGGTACTATCTTTTCAGGTTTGAAAAACTGAGATTCTGCTATATTTTGAAATTAATTTGCATATCTTTAGTGTATATATAAGAACTGTGTGTTCTGCTTTGTAGGCCTCTGAGTTGCCACCTCATGAGTAGACTTTACACTCTCCACACATTACTGTAACAAAGTAGAAAAAAAACAGAAGAGCTACAAACCTAATGAACTGAACTGCTGAGAACAGAGCTGAATAAACACTAGCTTCTCTTTTTGCAGTAACTATTCCAAACTAAGCAGAAGCTGCTTCTTTTTTTCAGGGAAGGAAAAATAATGACCCATTTTTCTTTATTCTTCTGGTGAGTGGTTTAACTACTACCTCCGTTTGGCCTTTTTTTTCACCCACTCTCTTGATTGGAATATGCCTAGAACTGTGAATATGGCTTGTTTGCCACAGAGAAGTCTTTGCCACAGTTAATATATTTTCAGTCGTGTTTTACCAGTGCAGTTCTATATCTCCTGGTATGGTCTATAAACAATTGTTTAGTGAGACATTCCATGCTAAAATTGGAGGTACAACCTTTCCCAGGTATTTAAGTGTGTGTATGTATGTTAGCAAAATTATCATCAAGGAGAGAAGATTATTCTCTCAGATAGCATTTACCTTAATAGAAATTGCTGATGTGCACATGCTTATAAACCATTTCTAGTCCTAATGACTGGCGGCATGTTTTCTGAAGTCACTGTTTTATTGTCTTCTATTTTTTAGGTGGACTTTTGGAAAGATAATAGCTATTCCAAGTACGTTTTGCTTTGAGTATTGTGTGTGTACACCTTTGTGTGTATTTGTGCTGTGTGTAGCCCATGTGTACTTTGGCATGGCCCAAGTCAGCAGGAAGGCTGCAGGCTTGAGGCTGCTTTCATCCTATGTTACACCCTCACAACCTTCCTGTTTTACGATAATTCTGAAACCTAATGCTCCTGCCACTTTTAACTCAGAACTGTGTTTATTTGCCTGTGGCCTGTTTTATTGTAAAATAAAAATCTTAAGAACCCCATGTTTTTAGGGATTTTTTTTCTTTCTGCAAGAACTGTATGGTTGTCTTAAAGGCCAAATGACTGTGTTTTAATGGTGTGTAAAGATTCAGTAAAAAATAAATCATGGCAATTTTGTTTTAAGAAGAAACATTTAAAGGTAATACATGCTGCAGACTTCAAAAAAAGCCCAATAATATAATTAAGAACAAACTGTACTTGTGAACTTATCATTTTATTCCTCACTTTACATAATGTGTTAAATCTTAAGCTTCAGAGGATTAGGCTTCAAGCTCCAGGTGAGCACTGATAGGGGATTTAAACCAGAACTGTTTTTTTTTAAAAACCATTTTCACAGATCTTAAATATCTCTAAGAATTCTTTCCCTGTGGTAAGTGATAGAGGGAATTAACGCCGTTTTGTCTTCTCTGCCAATGTAAACAATTAGCTAGGTGACTGCCATTGATTTTATTTCACTGACTGGCAGCTAAACTCACCATTTTTTAATTTTGTATTTTTTTTTGGTATTGCCTCTCATGATAATGTGTGCTAAGTAGTAAAGTAAATAATGAGATAGTTGGTGAAGTGCTCTGAACAATTTACTTATTTTACTAATTTTTATTTTACTTTATCAAGAGAAATTTATTGTATGTAATTATATAATCTAGCATCCGTGTGTTCTAAGTGTGATGAGAGTAAAACACCATCTTTGTCCTGAAAGAACTTTCAGTTTGGCTCAGTATTCATTAAAAGGGAGGCCTCTGAGGTACCCTTGGCATTTAGGCAGGACAATTTCAGTTGCATGGGAACGTTCTACGCATTCAGAATGTTAAGCTTCATTGGTCCCTGACCAGTGAATGTTAGTAACACCACTAGTTATTATGAAAGCAAAAAATATATTCTTATATTTATCAAATGTCCCTTAGAGAGACTAACGGCAAACTTCCTGAGAATAGTTGGAGGAACTGAAGTATACTCTATAGAGAGAGAAAGTGATTTTAGACCCTAGTTGAAGCTGTTAAAGGAATGACATATGCCATAAATGTTGGGGAAAAGACAAGGAAAAGGTTATTTTTTTTTATTATTATTATTATATTATATTTAAGACAAGGAAAAGGTTATTTACATGAAATTATATTACAGATTCTTCCTGAAACGCGTGATGATTCTTCTGCTGGGATTTCCTCTTTTATTTGTCTCTACTTTATTCTCCTCATTAATTCCCACTTAATTACCAAGATAAACTACATGGATATGTATAGCTTCCAGAGGGGTCTTCATTAACATTCTCTTTTCTCAGACTCCACTGGGTCATGCCTATCTTTGTACTTACAAATACTTGGGCATATATCTATCATTGTTTATGAACATTCTATTGATATCATCTATTATGCATCATTTATAGCTGCTAAATAGATAATGTGCTTATTGTGGGCAGAAAATATGCTATAGCTTTTTTTTAGCTAGTTAATTTCTATGTGTGTAGTAATGTTTAGTGAACTCTTCCTTTGACCTTGACAGGTAAAATGATGGATGCATAGAGTTGTATAATTTCATCATTTCTTGACATCAAATTAAAATTGTGTTAAAAAAAAAAAAACTCCTTTAATGTTTAACTCTGCTCTTTTAAAGAAAATTCTCATGCCGCTATGGTGGAAATATAATTTGGTAGAATGCCTTTGGAAAATTATTTCACAGTAGGTATCAAGAGATTTACAAGTTCATGGCATTTGATTCATTAATTTCATTTCTGGGAACCTCTCCTAAGGAAACAGTTCTAATTATAGAAAAGCCTCATGCACAAAATCTCCATTTCAGTAGTTAGCAATAGCAAAATATAGGGAAGACTTCAACAAATTTTGAAGATCTTAACATTTAACAATTAACAGAGGGTTAGGAATTGATGTTTATATTTTCTGATTTTTATTTGTATGTTCTAATTTCCTATAACAGTATGGTAATAACAAAATAATATGTATAATAATACTTTTTTTAAAAAATCAAGAAAATGAAAACATTGTGCAGAGTAACACTGGTTAAATTACTACTGGTCTACATTCCAGATTATTTCATTATACTTAAAGATAACATTTATGACAAACTAATGGCATAAAATATTTCTATCAAAATTAATATTCAGTGCAAAGAGCAAGATAACCAATTTTTTATGTAGTTTGTTGTTGACCAATGGGTATATGATAGACAAAAAGACAGATCTCACAGTTGTTTCTATACCACGGAATATTTCTAGATGGTGAAATACTGAAGTTTTCTATAATGAATATTTGACAGGTTTTATTTGAACAAAATATGTGTCTTTAAAAATTATACTAAGATCTATAGTATGGGTTTCACAAATTTTATGGTATTGCCTCATAAACTATAGTTGCAAATCATGATCACATTTAAACAAAATACTTCATACTAGAAATATACATTGGGTAGGGATTATATGTTCTCTGTAAGGATAGGATAAAACTCAGTAAACTTCTTGTAAGCAAAAATGGTTATAAATTCTTGTATAAATTCATTATAAAATTGGGTTCCTTAATATTACTTTTCATTACATCATTCAGTCACTCATTCATTCAACGACATTTCATAGACCATGGACTTAGAAGCCAGGATACAGAAATACAAAGTGTTTAAGATGAGATATACCTAAAATTGACTACTACCTATCCTATCCTAAATTTATAAGCTTCAATTTCCTTAAGAGAGCAATATCACATGTAATCAAATTCCAAATGATCTTTGCTATCTAAGTAATACTTACTGATTTTCCAGATGTTCTCTCAGATCTTTAATTAGGTTCCCTGATTTCTGTCTCATTCTAGTGTTGAAGTCAGCAGCCAAATGCCACATATGGAAAAATGTTCCTCTGAAAGTAAATTGCATATTTAAAATTTACTGTCACTTATCTTAATATTTAACTCAATAAAACTTCTGTTTCTCAGTGTTTCCCCACACATTTTCATGTGTTTGTTAAATTGTTGGTAATGCTACATAATTCAGCAGGAAACTAATTGTATTCTACCTCATTTAGGATGTCTTAAAGGGTAACGTGATTTGTTGAAGTAATTAAACAAATTTAATAAGTTCCATTTGATTTCTTATTGATTTAAACATTTTTATTTACTTCTTATATGGTAATTCAGAAAACTATTGCTATAACTGTCTATTCAGAAGGCTTTTGAATATCTCTTAATAAGAAAAATCTACCTAGTGTTGGTAGAGAATTAGGAAATCTATTAAGTTCAAGAGGAATTTTTAATTGACGTCATTAATAGTTTTTATATAAGTTGATAGAATATTCTGTGCTCAAATACCCAGCTACTTTAAGAAAAATATGATATGGCTATTTTGATTATTATGGTCATTTGAAGAAGCTATTTTGAACTCCTCTTAGTTCAACTTTTTAGATCTATTTTCCATGTGATATTGACTTAAAATTCAAAAAGCAGATGTAGGTCAAAGGAGATTCTGCAAACACTTTTGGTGTTTATTCCTGGAGCTTTGACAACTTTGAGGTAGCATCAAATTGGTGAGTTTTACTTTATATTTAACATAAGTGTGCCTGTTCTATTTTAAAGTAATCTCTTCCTAAATTTTTATATATGGATAAATAAAAATATAACTGTCATGTTTTTTCTCCATTTCAGCAATTTTATTTGTCCTTTTCATAGTATATTTCATGAAACATATACAAAAAACTGTTATTAGGGATTTCTTCTAGGGCAGTAGTAGGAGGTAAGGAGTAAAACCTAATTTTGACCTACTTAATCTCTTGTACTTTGGGAATATTTTACCATGAACATACTGTTACTTTCATAATTTAAAGCAAGGTAAAAATTTTATTTACACACAAATTACAAGTTTATATTAGGCTTTTGGCATATTAGGATCTTAATAAATATTTAATTAAATTTCATCATTCACTTATGTTTATATCTGTTTTTACAAGTGAACCAACCACCTGCTGGACTTGAAAGAATCTAGCATTTAAAAAATTTTAAAAATATGAGACCTGAATTGAAAAGCACAAACAATTTAAACATTTTTAAAAGTTACTTAAAATATCTCCATACATTTGTTCAACCTTGGCTCTCAAATACAGAAAGCATTTTTTTCATAGTAAACCAAGATTACTGAATTCAGTCTTTGCCATGTAGAACTTCATGTATTGGTTATCTTTTCAGACCCTCTCATTATTGGTTATTCTTCTGTCCTGCATGAAAATATTTCAACTCAGAATTGTCAAATAAACACCAACTTGCCCACTGCTAAACATGGACAGACATAGCAGTGTATTCCAGTATATTTCCTAGTATTACAGGCTAGGATGAGGAAAGGAACTACAGAGAAATGAGGGGTAAAATGCAACAAGAATGATGTCTGAGGACTTTGTTCTGCCAGAGTCATCTAAAACTCTATATCAGGGTTCATTTCAAAAAGCATTTTGGGCTAATCTCCTCAGTCTATACCTACACTCTACATATGTGTAAACTGAGGTTACATCTTCCCTGATACTTGATGCCTTGTTCTGATAATGCCAAATCATAGATATATTTAATGCTAACTTTTACATTTATATTGAATGGGTAACTTTTTTCTCACAATTATGGTAACTTTCATATTAAAAATACATATAATCCCACATAGTAAATATGTAGGATTTTTCAGGTGCCATTATGCAGTTAACAATGCAGCATTATTCACAGTAGCCAAGATATAGCTTCAACCTAAGTGCCCAGCAATAGACAACTGGATAAAGTATGGGTAAAAACAGGGGAGGGAAGAGCACAAGAGACTATGGTGACAGTTCACAGGTGATTTGGCAGTGGGAATTTTATGGGAATTATACCTGAGGGGAGAAATCAAACATTATACATCAATGAACAATGATATAATATATATATATTTAAGTAAAAAATACTCTGTTGGTTACTGTAGCGGCAGGATGGAGGTGGCACAGGAGCAAATTTCAGGATGGTTCTGGGCAGACGGGTCAAGGAAGGGAGTCTTGGAGCCCTACATGGCTTTTCATGCTTTATTTAGTAGAGGTGGCCAGGTACATGGCAGGCATGGGTGCCGGGGGGCTGGGAGGTTGGCAGGCTCCCAGCCCCCAGCACATCTCACCCTCTCGGCTGCTTCTTCTCTCTGCTGCTGCTGCTGCTGTCGGTTCTCTCGGTTCGTCCTCACAGTCCCGGCTGTTGGTGCTCGCAGTTCTGGCGTCCTCATGACGCCACCCATTTATGCCCGTGTCCAACTCAGGTGCGCCCACTCGCGCATGCGCACCCTGGAATGCTCGCAGCACCGCAGGTGTCCATCATCAGTGGTGGGAGGGTGGAAATACCTGATCATTCTTCACCCTACAGTTACTAACACAAAGTGCTTTTTAAGGTTAACTTGCTCAGATTTTCTTAAAATAATGCACTCCCCAGCTGATTAGTTAAAGCTCCTCCTTCTCACTTAGGCCATCAGCCCATACATCTCCAAAATGTTCTCCTGCTGATATAACTTTGACCAATTAGGTGTCCCTCATGGGCACATTATAAGAAAGTCCCAATCAATATAGTCATTCTCTTTCTCTGTGTCATATACCCACACCTTAGACCTGCATGTCAGGTGCACGATCTTTTCCCACGTGGGTTCAATCATTTTCTCAGCGTTGACTTTCATCCTTTAGATTTCTCAGACTTGAATCATAACTCAGTTCACCTGTCCTCAGAATTTCAGGAAACAAACGTATCAATCTCTATTTTTTGAAGTCCTTTTCACAAATCTTAAGTTGTGAAATGTGAGACAAGCAAGCTTTATATCACTAAGAAGGAGGGGATGTGGATGGGGGATATGTTAACATTCTCTTTCAAGAAATTATTCACCTCTTAAGTCATTGGTCAGTTTTACTGCAACTTTCTTATACCTTAGAGTGTTGAACAGCCAAAGGTCCTCACACTAGTTGTCAATTTATTCCTTTGCTTCTTTGCATGGATGGTCTGGAATGTGGAAGCAGTTGATGTTATAGGGCAGGGAGAGGGGCACCCCAGAACCCCTAAACCTGCCCTCTCTGAATGGGTTCTGCTATCCGCCGCATTAAGACAGGCATATAAGATTTTTAATGGAAAGGAACTTTAATATAATTAGGGTATAATATAGAAAGGATAAAGAATATAGTTACTAAGTTAAGCATCCAAAGTTATTCATCTCCTTGAGGGTAAAAGCCCAGCCAAATAGGACTGATCCAAAGCAAGGCCCAAAAGCCTGCCACAAGTTTAAAGGGCCTTTCAGTAGAGACCCGTAGAAAAAGGTTAGAAAGAGATAAATTTGGGAGGAAAAGAGGAAAATTAAAATTAAGATGAAAGCTGCTATTGTTAATCTCCCCACGGGTCTTTTACTTACATTTGTTTTAACTAGTTTAAGACTAAAAAGCAAGCGCAGTTTCTTTACATGTTTTTTTTTGCTTTACGTGCCTCCTCCATGTTTTTTTTTTTTTTTGCTGCTTTTTATTCTACCTTTTTTTTTTTCCCCCTTCCTTCTGTCCTCCTATCTTTTTTTTGCAGAATTTTTAAATTTCTGCTCAGCTCTACCCACTTAGGGCAGAAACGGATTCTGGAACTTCCCCCTTTCCTGGGGACCACTCTGATACATTGACACCCATTTTCCTGAGGACTCAATCAAGATGCAACTGTTGTGGCAACTTAGGGATTATAGCTTTTTTCTTTCTTTTTCATTTAGACAAAGAGATACTTTTCATTCAAATAGCATATCCCATGGTCTCTTTGTTTTGTAGTAGCATGTTAGAAGCAGTAACGCTGGCTGCACTGCCTAAATATAAACTGATATACTAAAGAGTAGGCAAGATGACCCAAACTGTACATTCTTTCTATACTTGTCTTGATTGATAATTCATTACTTGAATAGTTAATACATAACATGATCTGAAATATAAAATATGCAAAATAATATACAATGACAAATGTGCCTCCTTCAGTGTCCCAATCACTTTGCCTTTACAAGAAACAAATGTTTTATTATTTTAAAAATTCATTTGTTGCATATTTCCGAAAATCTCAAAGTTTGTGTGCATAACTTATCAGAAATCATTTCTTAGATGGATTCAGACTGGGTGGCCTGGATTGCTGTTTGTTACTTCTCAACTAAGAGATGTTACTCATGGAATGTAATTGTAATAAACCTTGGCATTACATCTCTAAATTGGAAATTATAATACTAAGGATCTCATAGAATCATGAAAACTAAGCAAATTAAATTGAAAGACATTATTAGTACAGTTTCTATAATAGAATAGCCACTCAATAAATATTGTTTTAGACCCCTAGCTCTTTATTATGAATATTAACTTTTGCCTCTTTCTTGTCCTCAAAACTTGTCATTCTGCCACCAACACCTTCTGTGTGCCTCTTTGACAATACTTGCCTATAATTTCCTGCATATCTTTAGTTCCAAAATCTTCTGTTAAAGTGTGCAAAAATGAACAATGATTTCAAATACATATAAATTATTGCTTTTTAAAAAAGTGCAGGTGATACACTGTGCATACCTCTAACCTCATGCTTCCTCACTGTAGTCTAATTGAATATTTTCCTCCATCACTTAGTACGTTGGCTAGTGTTTGTCATTCAATGGAAGCAGTGATTGCACATATTAACGAAGTGTATTTGTTGAATAAATAAATGCATAAACTAAACAACCTGGCTTAGAGCCAGTTCTGTTTTAATAATGGGGAAAAGAACAAAAGGTTAAATATCTTGATAATGTGAAAACTGTAGGACCTAAAGACCATAGTTCACCTAGAACCAGAGATAGAGTAACAAGTGGATGGGATGAAAGGCAGAATAAGAGGGAAAGAAGAGGCAAAGAGGTGGGGAGGGAGAGTTTGGGAAGTCAAATTATATATTTAACAATTTTACTTGGACTTTTTACCATGTCTTATTCTCTTCTCCAATTATTAGAACAAATGTGACTCTTTAGGTAAGAATCTAGAGGCCTTATATCAGCAGACCACAGTTATCTTCTATATTATATCAGTTAACCCCAGGAAACCTTAAATATTAGGGGCAGGGAGGGAACAAGAAAATGAGTCATTTTCTTCACTCATTTGAAAGACCTGATTTCCTGGATGGAGTCAATTGTTTTTGGTGGCATTTAAGTCAGAGTTCTCACAGGTACTTCTCCAAAAGAAACTGGTAATATTGTATATTAAATTTAAAATGTAGCCATAGCAAGTAGAGTAAGAACACTAAGTCACAGGCAATTTTCACTTTGTATACTTTAGAACCTAAAGGAAATGTAACAGTTCCCAACTGATTATATTTTATATTTCTGAAATGAAGGAAATTATTTTGTTCTACATAGTCACTTTTTGTTATTCCTAGATCTCAGTCTACTTAAACAATTTAATTAGATTATTTTAACAGCTTTTTTGAGTTGTACTATAAAATTCACTCACTTGAAGTGTACAGTTCGATGTTTTTAATATATTCATCGGATTGTACAACCATCACCACAGTATAATGTTGAATTTTTTTGTTTCCCCTAAAAATGACTCATACACATTAACAGTCATACCCTTTCTTTTTCCAGTCATAAATGATCACTAATCTACTTTTTTCTCTGTCAATTTACATATTTCGATAATTTGATATAAGTGGGATCATATAATATTTAGTCTTCTGTGACCAATATTTGGGCTTTGTTCATAATACTGGTTTTAAAGTCCAACCAATTTAGCGTGTATTAGCACTTTATTTTTACTGTCATTGAATATATTCCATTTTATGGTTATTCCACATTTTATTTATCCTTTCATGAGTTAATGGACATTTGGGTTGTCTATCTTCTGGTATTTATAAATTATGTTGCTGTGAATATTCATGTACAAGTTTTTGTGTGGCTGTGTTTTTCATTTATCTTGTATTTACCCTATAGTGGAAGAGCTGATTATAACACATTATGATTTTTTATTATAACTATTCTATAGGATATGAAGTTGTATCTCATTGTGGTTCTAATTTTCATTTCCCTGAAGACTAATGATATTGAGGGTCATTTATATATATCTTTGAAGTCATGTGCCCATTTTTTAAATGGGTTATGTATTTTTGTTGTTGAATTGAATGTAAATTTATCTAGTCTGGATACTGGATTTGTATCAAATAAATTATTTGCAAATGTTTTCTTGAGTTTTGTGAATTGATAGTATCCTTTCAGCACAAAGTTTTTTTTTTTTTTTTAAGATATATTTATTTATGCATATAAGAACTGGGATACAGGCCAGAGTTGTGGGAGTGGGGGTGAGATGATTCAACAGAGACAGAGTGGGGAACAGAACAGGCAGATTGATGGAAATACACTGCTGAGGGGAGCAGTGGACAAGGCAGGAGAGGTCTGCTGCACCATGTGGGTCCCCTCCCTGGCCAGGGATGGAACTCATGCTGCAGTGGCTACAGAGGTTTCATATTGCACTTAGCCCCCTGCGCCACCAAGGACTCTGAGCACAAAGTTTCAATTTTGATATGGAACATTTATCTAGTTTTCTTTTACTTGTGTTTTTTATTTTGTTATTTAAGAAACTGGTGCCTAGTTGTAGGCTAGAAAGATTTACATTAGCTCTTACTTTTTAGGTCTTTGATCCATTTTGAGTTAATTATCGTGTATGGTGAGAAGTAGGGTTCAGTTTTTCTCAATGCCATTTCTTTTTTTGCATCTACTTATCTAGTTGCCCCAATGGTATTTATTGAAAAGACTTTTTTCCCCATTGAATTTTCTTAACACATGTCAAAAAACTGTATATCATGATTGTAAGGCTTTATCTCTGGAATCTTCTAGGTTTTTGATCTTTACATCTTTTCTTATACTAGCACTTAACTGTCTGGATTATTTTAGCTTTGTAGTAAGTTTCCAGGTCAAGAGGTATGAGTCTACATTATTTTTTTTTCCTTTTCAAGATTGTTTTGGCTATTCTGGATCCTTTTAATTTCCATACGGATTTTAGGATCAGATAGCCAATTTGTGGGAGTAAAACACACTGATAATTTGATTGGAATTGCATTGAATTTGAGGATCAGTTAGAGGAGCATTTCTATATTAGAAATATTAACTCTTCAAATCTATGAACATGGGATGTATTTCCATTTATTTAGATCTCTTTCAATTTCTTTCCAAATGTTTTATGATTTCAGTATACAAATTGTAATTCCTTTGTTTACATTATGCATAAGAATGTTTTTCATTTTTGAGTAGGTCATGTTTTATTGACCTTTTACTTAGTTTGGATGTATTTACTGATCAAATGTTTCCATGAATCTTATAATGCATTTCTGTTCAGTTAAAAGAAAATTTTGGGGATGACTACTAGGTTATTACCATTTATGTTTTCCTGTTTGTAGTCAAAAGATACTGCCTCTTTAAGAAAAAATATTGTGTTGTCTATGCTTTTAAAATGACTAAAATGTTCACCTGCCTTGACAATACTACCATGAGGTAAATATATCGTTGATTTTTTTAAATTAATTCCTACTTGCGCCACCTATTTAGTATTCAAAATATTGCTGGTGATACCTTACGATCACCCCTTCTTTTTATTGTTTGGTAAACCCAGTTACCAAGATGATTATCTTCATATCACCTCCTTTTGTTGTTAGAGTTTTAGTTGTTTCCCCATCTTCTGACATCCAATATCTTGTGTTCAAAGATCTTTTATATGACCTGTACAAGCATAACTGAATTTTCCTATTTCTGTGATTTCCTATTTTTGTGTGTTTCAGGTGCTTAGCATCATACATTTCATACAACAAACTCTTGAAAATTGCAGCTATGAGCATCTCTAATTATACACATGGTTTGTCATGTGATGTGCTTTATATTTTTTCATCATCTCTTCGCTTGGATTTCCACCCTGCTGAGATTATAAACTTGTTTATAGCAACAACTTGATAATATTCTTCACCTTTCTTTTTCAGGGTCTGTGTAATATGTGTAGAAATTAGAAAGCTAGCAATGTTGTAAGAGTGCAAATTGGAAAACAAAATTGTTCATGATTATAAATTAATTAATCTGTTTTGGGTTTATGTTTGTCAAATTATGAATAATATTAATATAGTAAGAACTTTATTAATAAATAAACAAGTTATTACCATTTTCTTAAGTTCTAGGTGGTTTTTTTTAGTTGTCTTTTTTCTTAAGCTTCTGTATTTGTTTTTTGACTTTATTTTGCAATTTGGTTTGCTTCTTTTTGTTTTACATATCTGTTTGCAATCTATATAACAGTAGAAGCTAAGTAAAAAATATGTGCTCAGTTCTAATGTACAAATCAATCAAGATGCCAGTTTTCAAAAACATTTTTCACTTGAATAACAACTAGATACACTATAATATTTATATTCCTTTCAGTTATTTTGTACAACATGCATGTATGGTTCATTGAGTCTCTGTTCATAATTCTTTTGGCTAAGATATTACTTTTTAATAATATCTTAATAGAATATTAAAATGCAATTCAAATTATTCATGATTGCTTACACCTTTTCTCCTGCAAAACATAGCCACTATCATTGTCCAGAAAGTTACTTTAACTTTATTTTTCACTCCATTCTATCCTATGTTTCTCTTTATTCTTTTAATGATAAAATCCATGATATGAGGATAATATCTTTGTTTTCTTTCAGTCTGAAATACCAGACCAACATGAACTAATGTATTTTTAAAGCACCCATGGCTTGCTTATCAAATAATTTTAACTTGAGAATGCAGATCTTTTTGAAATGGGGAATTTATGGCAGTAATTTTTGTCTTAACAGCTTAACATCCAAATCCCTTTTCTCACAAGATGACTTAATCAGCATCGTATCAGAGACAGCTTGCTGTATTTACCATTGTTAGTTGGGCCAGCATATGTCCAAAACAGTTGGAATGAGAAAAGTAGCATTAACTGGAAGCCAAATTGCGGGAGTAAGGGGGAAGGAGTTCTTTAACTATTGAACAATACCAAATGGTTTGGAAGGTATAGGGTTTTCTTATGTAGAAAAAGAAAACGGAAACCTTTTAGCCAAAACAAAAAATTAAGGGGGTGTGGGGCATTTTGAAACATCTAAATGCACAGAAATAATAAAAACTGATTTGACTTTAATTTTACTAAAGTAACAATTTGCAAATAATGTTATTTTTTATTATTAATTTATTTTCTTACATTGTTGTCCATTTTATACAGTATTTAATTTCTCCCCTCAGGTGTAGTCCCTGTAGTTCTCCCAGTGCCTTAACACCTGTGATTCATCTCCACCATTTCTGTGCTCTTCCCTCCCCAGTTTTGAACCCTCTTCCTCCATTTCTCCTGCTGTATGTTATTTTTTATGCTAACCAAAAGAGGAAATTTGATGATATTTAAATTATTAATTTTTTCAGTTTCAATTGCCGTTGATTTTTTGGTTTCTAATTACTAGAAATCGTTTGTTGCTTTAATGTGGGTGCCTTTAAATATCTTATTTCATGATATCAGAATATTTCTGATCTTTCTCAAATGGGGTATTGTGTTACTCTGTATTAGCAATTTTTGAAGTGAGGAAAATAGCCTTATTTTTATAAGTAGTGAGTTTAAAAAGTAGATATTGTTTTTTATTATATACCACATAGAAACAACTCTTGTAGAAAAGTATATCTTTTAATTGAAACAGAAAGTAGAAACAGAAATATTATTAACATTTTACTGTTTATAATGGGAGTTTTGAAGAGATGTTTCCAAATACCACAATCAGGGAATAAAACAATTTTGACCATAATTGAGTTTTATATCTCAGGCAAAGCCTGCCCTGGGGTAATTTTTAATTAGATAAACCTTTTTAATTAGATGAAGCTTTCTAAAGGGTTCCTGCTTTCCATTCTCTGTGTTTTACTTCTATTTGCTAGGTATCCTTTACTTCTCTCGTAGGAGCCCTTCCTATCTATTGTCAGAACCTGCTCTACTGGTCATTGATTTTTTTCAAACCCATCGTGAGGTGTACTTTTAGCTAGAAACTCATAAATATTTTATATCATTTGGGAGTGAAGAGAGAATACCCTTGGGAATCATTGCTTCTATTTCTTAGTTTTATTTTATACATGAAGAACCTAAGGCCCGTAAAAGTGGCTTAATCATGGTAGAACTGCAAATTTAGTTTTCTTCTGCCCTTCCCTACTTCTCTCCTTTGGTAAGATAATGGGCATTAGCTAGTGATTGAAAGAAGGTTGATTCATAGATTGATTTTTTTTTCATTTATTTTCCAATACCAGTGTCCCATGCTTAAGAGAATCAAATAAAATAATGACATGGTTTCAACAATATATTACCAATGAGTTTGTTAAAGTGTTTTTATGGAAGTTAATAACATATATGTGTGTCTATATTATACATATATGTGTGTGTGCGTGCGCGTGTGTGTGTGTGTGTGTATCCTAGAACCTGACCTTAGATGTTGACAAAAAGGCGAGTACTATAGTTAGGATCTGTCAAGCCCTGAGACTTGGTTATCAGGTCAAGTGTGTCAGGTTTGGCTGCTGCTTTGCTGAAAATGAGTTTTTCTTAGGAGATGCCTTACTCTTTGATGCAAATGGATATTTGTTGTGCTAGTCCCACCTTCTCTCCAGAGGTACAAGGGATTTCTGGACCTTAGCTTTGACTAAATTGTGCATCCTCCCAAATTGACTTTGAGAGGAATGAACAGCCCGCCTAGATCTAACAGAGACATGTCTTGAATCTCATGACTGACCTAAGGAGTCACAGAGACTTCTGTCTCCTTGCTTTCCCTCTACTCTCAGCAGAGGGAGGAAGCTTGAATAACCCTATATAAACGCATTTCTCTTTAAAAAAAAAAAAAATTCACATTCTGTGATGTTCTCTTATTTCTTTTGTTTAACCAAGGTAATCTTTTATTTCACGGGTTACAAATCCCATGCCATTAATTTAAGGCATTTTTTAAAAATAAAACTTAAAATTTTGTACAACAAATGAATTCTGTAACTGCTAAACTTCTGTTGGTCTAACCTAAGTTTAATTATGAATTCTGTGGAAAATAAAATGGAAACCATTGGGTTCAGAGTGGCTTTGCTGAGCTCTATGATTAGCAATGTATTTCCTATGATCGTGGTTACATTAATTTAAAATTACATTAATATCTGGAAAGACATTTGGGTAACTTTTTTCCATAAGTTTTTTTTCTTCTTACAATGCCTAACTACCAGGGCTATTTGTTTGAGGCACCAAATTTCTTCAGTGGTTTGGCTACAGATCTATCACTAGGATATAATAGCCAACCTTGTAGTAGTATTATTATAACTTTGAGGTACATATGATGTTTCTTTAAAACCTCAAGGTTTTAAAATATTCCATATAAACTAAATCAAACCACACATTATTAACAAAAATTTTAATGTAGAATAAACACGATATCCTGTAATTACTAAACATTCCTTTCCTAAACTCATTCAAATGTTGATTTCTGTAAGATGTACTGGCCTTTTGAATGTATGTATGTATAATTATATGCATATATAATATTTTGTGTGTACATATATATAACATTTAGTAGTTTGGGAACTATATAGCAGTTCTACTCAGATTGGAACAATCTATGTGATTTGCTTAATTTTATTAAAAGAAATTTATAGAACAAGTATTCTAGATCTACTTTCATGTCATATGTGCTATCTGCATCATAAAAAAAAGATAAAATTGGAGAGCACACCTAAATATTTTATTATGAAATTGGATATAGTGTCTTTCATGTAACATGATTCTAAAGTAATATTTACCATAAATTTAAGGAACCCATATAAAAAGGAATTAAAATGATGATATGTATGTGACCTTGGAAAAAGTACTCCACCCTGTATAGTGCTCCTTCCTTATCCTGTTCTATAAAATGGAAATAAAAATAAGATTTCTTTATTAAATTTAAAAAAAATCATGCAAAAATTATAGTTAGTACTCAGCACATACTGTTCATTTCAAAATGTCATCATTCTTATTTATATTCTTATTTTCCAGTAGCTGCTTAATGTAGAGAGGAGACAACATAATCTAAAACTTATATATCAATCTAATGGAAATACTTAGAGCTTATTTTAGATGGTATATTCCTTTGCTGGCATGTTCTGATTTCTAAGTATGTTTTATTTAAGATAAAATAAACTCTACATTAAACTGGTAGGATAGAGAGGAGGCTTGGAATTTGATTATCAGAGGGAAGTACCTCTGTGTGGTAATAAAATTAACTATAAATGTCTGCAGCAGAATTTGATAAACTTTTTAGGCTTTGCAACCATAGACAATATGCCAATAATGATAGCTACTCTGTTCCAATAAACCTTTGTTTATAAACACTAATATTTGAATTACATATACTTTTTACATGCTATTAAATGTTTTTAATTTTTCATTTTTCAAAACCATTGAAAGATGTCAGACATCATTTGTAGGGGAGTAGGTGCTATAAACTGAGGCAGATTGGATTTGACCCATGAACCAACTTGCTGATATCTGCTCTAGAGAGTCCTATTCATTTTTAATACTAAGTAATTTCTCTTCATCTCATTTACACAAATTGTACCACTTCAGATTGTAGACTGATCATCTCAAAGCTGTGGTTAAAATATTAAGAAGCTTTTTGTAATGCTGACAGTTCTCTGAATACAGGCAATTTCTATAAACAGATACTATGAGTTCTACCAGGAATAGAAATTTTAATGACAGTCTAATTAAATAGAAGCCTCAAAGAAAAAAATCATTACATTTTCTTATGCCAAATTATGAATGTCTCTAATTAATGCAAAGATATAGGCACACTGATTTCTATTTATTTATAAATTTATTTTTTTCTAAAAATTTTAAGTGCCTCTTTGCAATGGACAGACTCTCCCACTTACCTAGTAAGTTGTACCTTAATGGGTAGTAATTATCTCTAATAATGGACAGGAGTCAATAACTAAAAATAAATAAACTCTGAAATAAGAAATTAACACATTCAGTCTTTTTCAAATCTTTACCATAATGTCAAAATACCCCAGCTGCCCCTTCTTTTGTTACTACTTTCTTCACTCAATTAAAAAAGCCATCTAAAAATTTATAAACAATGCATTCAAAACTTATTAACACTATGTACAGTTTACTATAATTCATTATATCTATTTCTGATATATTTCAATGAGATTTAGCTGATCAAGTACTAAAGATAACTTCATTATTAGACAGTCTTCACCAGTGAGTGTGTTTATTCAGGTTGTAGAATAAGATGAATTAAAAAAAATTGTCTAGAGTCAACAGAATTTTCTGTAGCTAGATGAAAAGGGTAAAATACCAAATTTGCAACTACTAAAACCAGAACTATTTATAAAAAGCATAGAGACACACATGCTAAGAAAAATACTTTGAACTGACCTGAAAATATACAAATGTGTCAAAATATGAAGAAATGTATACCATTACACCTCTCTCTAAAGAATATATTGGTAATTACAAGTTAATACTTTTCTTTACCTCTAAAAATAGTTCTGTACTATTATTATAACAAAACCTTTCAATGTCTTTAATATCAAGGCGTATTTCACCTCAACTGAATAGAAATTAAATTGAATACCTCTTTGGTGAAACTCTAAAGGATGCATGGGAAGACCAAGATCATAGACACTGGTGCTGGGTGATGAGTTTTCCAGTTCCTGTTGTATTACATAGCAACTGTGTGATCGTGTTCAGTCCCTCAGTGTTCTCCATTTTCTCCATGTGGGAATTAGCATCATAATCTTGTCAACCCCATAGGTTACCAAATAGTAGAGCCTCTTAACTTTGTAAAGAAGAATAAATGGATTAACATTTATTTTACAAAGCACTGAAACAGTGTTTGGCACATACAACATGTTGTATTAGCATTGGCTTCACAATTTAAATTAAAATAAAATAACTCTCCAGACAGACCAACATTATGGTATTACTCTTTGTTCTTACCCAAGATTGGAAAGCCAAATTTGAATTTGGCAATAGGGAAGTTACAGTTTATTAGACTGTTCAAACCCTGAAAACTTGCATAATTATTTTTAAACTCAGTTTTCCAAAGCACTTCCTTGACAAAGGTTGGTGGGTATTTCCTCTTACAAGCAAAAGTGGTGCCACCATGTGGCAATAACATAAACACAGGTGCCAGTGCATTTGGCTGATTAGGTTTGAAATTATGCAACCTTGGCTAACTTTTGATTTTTTGGCATTTACTTTTTCCCCAAAAATTTAATGTGTGAAGTGGAACTTTTTTATTTCCAATTCAGGAGTTCCAAATTTTCATGATTCCAATTCTCACAAAACAAGAAAACATCACTTTGAAAGAGCAGTAATGTAAACTTGTCTCTGATCTGAATTTAGCAAGTAAAAGAATAATGCAGTTACAACAAAGAGTTCCAAATTGATTTCCATCAAATCCAGTTTCCCCAGGGAAGGAGGCCTGAGAGGAAGTGAGTGGAAGCATCATCACGTCGGTCGCTCCTTCCCTTTCTTCCAAACAGTTGCATTCATGCACATTTTTAGGTTGGAACTATTCATATGATTTCATTTAAGGAAAGTGTTCAGCTGTTTAAAGAAATATTTTTGCTTTTCAAAACTATTGCAATCCTATATTAATCACTGTTGGTGAGACTTTAAGTTTTGTTTTGTTTTGTTTTCCTAATAAAGATTTCCTCAGAATTAAAGTACTAACTTAGATCTGGAAAAGGAAGAAAACAGTGCATCACTTGAAATCCTGTTCCCATTCTGCAGAACTGAAGAGTAGAGCTTAGAAAAAGAAAAGACCTGGTCTGAATCAAGGAGAAAAAGGAGCAATCTTCAGGGTTTTCTGTGTGTATTATCACATCATCAGCAAATAGTGACAGTTTGAATTCGTCTTTTCCAATGTGTTTTACTTTTATATATGTTTGTTATCTCATTGCCATAACTGGGACTCCAATACTAAGTTAAATAGTAGTGGTAAAAGTAGACTTCCTTGTCTTGTACCAGCTCCTATAGAAAATAGAATGAAGTTTTCTCAAAATATTAAAAATAGATTTGCCATATGACCCAGCAATTCTACTCCTGGGTAACAACCCAAAAACTATAAAATAATATCTCAAAGAAATATATGCAGAACTATTTACAATAACCAAACTGTAGAAAAAATTAAGTACCCAGTGACAGAGGAGTGAATTAAAAGGATGTGGCATTTATATACAAAGGAATACCCCTCAGCCATTAAAAAAAAAAAAAGATAAACTCTTGCCATTTATGACAACATGGATGAAACTGAAATGAAATAACTCAGAAGGATAAAGACAAATACTGGTTGCTTTTACTTTATATATGGAATATAGAAAAACAAAACAAAGTATCTGATAAAACCAAATTAATAACAAATTCCAGAATTATAACTAGATTTGATGCTATCAGAAGGAGGAGGAGGCGAGCACAGAATGAAAAGAAGGTACAATGGATCGTGGTGGAGAATTGTGGGGGCTTTGGCGGTGGGCACAGTGTGGTAACATACATGAAGAGGTGTGAAACTTTTCCTCTAAATCATAGGTGGTGTTGTAAACCTATATTACCTCAGGAAAAAAGCCAATAAATAAAACGCAGTTTTAAAAAAAAGAAAACATAAAAAATGAGAAAGGGAAAAAAAGCATCATGTATGACATTCATGCTTTTCCACACCAACTTTCCTGCACCTTATATTATATGCTATTGTCTTGAAAATATTAAGCACTGAAATGCTCAGAAAATACTGGAATTTTTTATTGGATAAAGACCATTGTTTCTTGATATTAGGAGACAAACCTACTATCAGTAATTTTTCTCTCTCAAAAACTGGTTAATATATTTATGCAAACAAGGTTTCCTGACAGATGAAGGGAATTATTTCATTTTGAAAAAAGTTTATTTTATAAATAAATAATGTAATTTATTTTAAAAAGAGTGTTGTCAGTGTCTTAGTAGATAACTGAGTCAGAGAGTCAGTTATCCAGCCAATTTCATAAAAATATTTTACATTCAGATGATGTGCTTGATTCTGGAGTTAGAAGGAAATCCTTATGTCAAATGTTAGGTTTTGTGTAATGAGAAAGAAGTTTATTTGATGATTTACAAATTGTAATAATATAGTGGTTGTTTGTAACCTAAAAGAAAATAGAATTTATAAGAAAGAATTTGGGCAAGAAGACAGTTTGCCCCACCTTCATTGTATTTCTTGTGGAAGTCAGTCTGCTTTACAGAGATGATGAGTGTTATTCCTGGCTAAATAGAGAAATCTTTTTCGATTAATAACTTTATTTTCTATTTTAAAACACTAAAATGGCTCATGAACTGAGAATTTATTTACAGATGGCACAATATTAGATTAAATTTTTTACATCAAATTACAGAATACAGTGGATTAGGTTTTTAGCTGCTTTTACCTTGAAGTCATATAAATCAGCTTGATTTGGTTTCCATACTGCAAGATGCTCAATGAAGATTTTACGTGCTTCTCATATGGTGAAGTAGATTCTAGCAAACACTGCAGTACTTTAGAACTAAGTGGGTATTACAAATGAGCTGGCAGTTCATGTTTGTGTTATGGTTTGTTATGACTACTTAATTCAAAAGCATATTTGCAGAGAGGGAATTTGAATTAAGTAAATCAAAATAGTAAGGCTTTGATTAAAAAGTTAGCTTGCTTTAACTTAAATGTTGATATTTCAAGGCCTACTGATATTTTAGTCATTTGTGGTTATTTTTGTTTCCTGTTCAGACCCCTGGGAAATAAGAGAATAGTAAATCAAAGCCCAGATTGCTTCTTGGATTTATTTTCTTTTAATTTATGCCGTGTATTGGTACACTGTAAAGAAACTGATGACATATACACTTTGAACAGAATCACTTTGAAAGAAAATTGTATTTCTGGACTAATCAATTTAAATATTTTTTGTTGTAAAATTATTCTTTTCACATTTGATAATTTGCTGTTTCTTTTTACTTCATGATACTGCTGTGATGAACATTAATAGTGAGAGTGAACTAAGAATATTTGTATAACAAGTGTGATTGGACAACATTGTCATCAAATTGAGGTTGTAAAACTTGTATTTCTCACATTTTACATTGGGCAAATTCAAATATACTAATTTACTATTTCAGAAACAATGTACCTTCTAAGGCTGAAATCATATACAGACTTTGATGATGATTTTTCAATAAAATTTTCCTCAGCATCTTAAAAAATTCATAATTTTAGATAAAATATTACAGAATATTGATTAATTTTTAAAATAATTTATTATCATATTTACATTTATTTTTTTTTAATTTTTCAAATTGAAGATTTTTTTAAATGCCTAGCTTATAAGTTATCAGTTCTGTTCCAATATTTTAATAATATAAATTAGGTAACCATATTTTTTATATAATTCAAGATGGGGTTTATTCTTGTTTGCCCTCCTGAGGCAAACAGCACAGATGGCTAAGAATTTTCCTTATTACTTTCCTACCTCACTTTGGTTGTTGTCACCTGTAAGCACACTGCCCTTCAAGAGGTACATAGGTCTGAAGGGACACCTTAGGTGGAAAAATTTTTGGATGACTTTTCCAGTTTTTATTCTTCGTTTTCAGAAACTTACCAATAATTTTAGCTAACTGTCAAGATCTGCTGGAATTCAATCAAAAAGTCCTAATAAGTAAAATTTTAAATGGGTATGTGCATATATGCATGTTAGTGTATATGCATATGTATTTCTAATTTATTACATGCTTCATGTAACTATCATTCATTAATTTATGCCTTCATTCATTCCAGTTATGCATTAAGTCATTACCATGTTTCTAAAAATGCAGTCCCTTCTCTCACAAAACCTAGAATAGTAGTGGTGGGAGATGGTTGAACAAATGTTAGGAAAAGAATTGCAAATTTTAATGTTTCTTGAGTTGAAGTGATAAAGAAGGCACATCAGCAAGAGATATAGTATGAATGGGAGACCATGTGAAGAGACTTATTTAGCTTTGAAAGAAACAGTAGAGAAGTCTGCAGAGGTGGCATGAAATCTGACTATAATGCATTTTATTGAGTGTAAATAGTATTTTAAGAAATCCAATCCATGTCATGAACTTGAAGACAGAGATTGAAAAGAGCACTTGTTTAAAAACTCTTGCAGCTCTCTCCAGAGCTTGTCTTTTCCTGTCTGGAGCTGGCACAGCCTATCCATTTCCCAGAGTGGTTTGTTCTGGGATGCTCAGCAAAGGCCAGGATGGGGGCACTTCATAAAATAAAACTGGAAGATGGTGGTGCCCACAGAATGAGAATGAGGTGACAACAGTTTTTCTGGGTGGTAACTTGGACCTAATTCACTTGCCCCTTTTCCAGCCCACAGCTTCCAACAAGTGACTAAACCTGGTATCTCCTATGATGCTCTCACACATGGCAGCCCAGAGGAAAGAAACTCAATTGAGAAGCTGTAATCAGCTTCTCCTTGGTCAATTCTGGGCACTGTAAACTCTGAAAATGAGTCTTAGTTTTCTACGTTCAGCCCTCCACAGCATCCTTGTTCCGTAAAAGAACCCTGGGACACCCTATCCTCACCATAGAAATAGTAGGGTCTGGCCCCAGTCCTCCATGGTCCCAAGTTTTGAGGTGGAACCTATTATCAGAAGAGAATGTAAATTGACATGGAACATAACATATGGCTCTTGGGGTCATTTATTAGGTGATCAAAATAATCAATGAGGGCAAGTGAGTGAAGCGAAAATCACCAAAATTAGGTTGTTGTGTTAATCTGGACCAAATAACTAGACTTGCATGTGTGTGTAAACATTGTTTAATACATGCAGACAGTAAACCAGATAACTTCCCAATTGGTAGCGGCAACGCTATGTCATCTCTTATTAATTTTGATTTGTCCAGAAACTACAGGTACAGGAACCACAGGATAATGCAGCACACACCGTTCAGAGAAGATGATAATATCTCTGACACTATCTGACAAGCTAGCGTTAGTGCACAGCAGAGTTTCAGAGATGACATGGTATCATTAGAACACATGTTGATGTGTTTTAATAGAAACAGTCTGTCATAGCAAAGACTAAAGGCTGCAACAAAGAAACAGATATGAAGACGGTGAAAAAAAGATGTCTAATGCTGTGGAAGTTTTGTATATGGGCTTCCCACAGAATTTGCCATGTATTTAAACTATTATTCTGGGCCAGACTGAGGAAGCCCTCATTACATGTCTTTGAGGCAGAGATTCTATGTTTCTTTCTCAACCCTGAGCTGCTGATATGACTATGTGTGTGGTTAGACCAAGTCAAATCAGAAAAGAGCAGCAGGCAGCCATTCCAGTGGCAGAGTTGTGAACCCAAAGGCTCACAGAGTTCTGTGCATGAAGAAAGAAGGAATAGGAGCAGCGCAGATGAACAGAGCAACATTTGTTTCTCCCCAGCTGTAGAAATTATAGTTTCTATGTCCACTTGCCAGGGTTGTGGATCATCATTTCCTTGGTATAAAGAACTTAATTTCAGTATAAACTGGTTCCGGGCAGCATGGATGATTACCCTGTTGTAGCTATAATTATCCCAAGTTGTAGCTACAGTAACTGTGAGTGCTGAGTTAGTTAGACATGGTTCCAGTGTTTATTGCATTTTCAAGTTAAAAAAAAAAGTTGGCTGAGTTGATACACACAAAAAGATGGTAAGTTTGTACCTCTGTCAATTTCCTGGCTATACCTTTATTTGAGAGCTGATTTCAAAAGAACACCATGAACAGTTTCAACTCAAGTTACAATAGTTGTAAATGGCCAAAATTGTGCTCTTTTAGCATTTTTCTATCCATGGGTTTTGCAGCTTGTTTACTTAAAACATTCTTGAAATGGATGGTTTCTTGTTTGTAAGCCAGGCGATAAAATAGCAACCAAAGTTTTCTGTTTCTGAACATATGAAAATTCTCCCTTCTTACCTGTGTTATAAATAACAGCAGCTAGAGTCGAAGACTCAAGCAACACTCCATGGCTGCTATATTATTCTTAGTACTCTGAGCTAATTCCTTAGCAGTCCTGGTATTAAAAAAAAAATGCCTCTCACAGAAGTTTAGTTATATATATTGGAAGTTATATATATTGCTTACATAAATGTAATTATCATAAACATTTATGTGAACAGAGATTTTTATTTTGAAATGGGAACTTTCTTGTTCCATGTTCATTAAATGCTAAAAACTGTATCTTAAAAGATGCATGAGCTGATAAATATTAAACAGAAGAAGGAATAACTATCAAGAACCAGAAGACACTTTGAAGGAAGAATGAATAGGCATTTGTAAAGAGATAATTAAAACTAAATAAAATATATGTGGAAATATTCTGATTGGGATTTGATATTAAATAATATTTATACAGTATACTTACTGACATGCACAATATATAATTTGGTATGCCTTTGAAATCGTAGACAAACAGGATGAGTCCAGGTGAAGTTATGAGATCTAATGATCTATCAAGAAAACATGATTCACTTATAACTAATGCTATTTGTTGACATCAACTTCCTTCTAACATATTACTGGCCACCTGTTCTAAGGAATTTGCATGTTTTTAGACAAAAAAAAATTCATGTACAGAGATGATTCTTTCCCCACTTTTAAAATTGGTTGTTAATTTTTCGTATGTTGATTATTTCTAGTTACAATAAAACAGTAGCTATAGAGAATGCCCCTTCTTTCACATTCTGTGATATGAAAATGACTGTAACTTGTTGAAACTCAGTCCTGGTATTGTATTACGATTATTGCTCCTGGTTAGGCTTATTAGCCTGTCACAGAAGATGTAAGAAAAATCCATCATTCCTTTTGGAATGCGATGTGCCTTTGTCACCCACAATGCAATTAATGTTAAAAATAGAAAGAGTGACTATGATACGATTATGATTAGCCAGAGATGAGCTATTGTCCAAGTAATGGGAACTAATCCAGCAGACCAAAGATGACCTACACAGAACCATCAGTTTGCTGATTGCCATTTCTCTATGAGTTTGATGAAATATTCATGCCTTTGCTCTCCTCTCTGCAAGCACTATTGATTTCTTGTATAAACGCTGCTATATTTAGTCTAGACAAATGGAATGTGGATTGCTGCTGAATAAATTGGATGAAAGACTGGGATCTTGCCTGCCGCTTTCTCTCAGTCTTGGGCAATTATTTATAATCAAGAGCAGTTTTTGTAAGTTGAGGGTGATTTTTCACAATTTAGTGATTAGTCTCTGAACAAAGGCAAGCAGTTAAACACAATCATTTCTGTTGGGATAGCAGGTTAAGAAGTCAAATTACCTTTTGAGGTTTACAATAGCTATTTCAGAGAGGTCTGGGCTAATTTTTTCCCTTATCTTTGCTCTGGGGGGAGGAATTTTTCTTAGGGGGTTGATGTTTACAGTTTATGGATAATAAGAATGCCAGCAAGAAGAGACCCCAGGGTCTTTTGACATTTTACATTTTATCTTTATTGGGTTAAATTCTGACCTTTGTTTATTGGGATTTCCATGAAAAAACTGGAGACTGTAGTTGGATTTTTTTATGTAAAAAATGAAATACATTACTAACAAGCATTGCTTTTGATTGGCAATAAGCCAACTCTATAAGTTAGTGCTCAAAAAAAGCTCATGTTCCTCCAGAACTTTCATTGAGCCTTCATTGAAAATGCTGCACTGGATCCTGCAACTATGTGATCTTACAGATGATCTTCATTACCGCCAACTTGTCACCATTAATATCTTTTTTTTTTTTTTACAAATACTGTGTTTTAGAAGCCATTGTCCATCAAAGTATTATTTATTTACTAATAGATTTTTTTGCCATCATTAAAGTAACACATGCAGTACTTCCCAGCAAGCTTCTGATTAATATATTGAAGAATACATTGTGTTTTCAGCCCAAGATTGGTATCAACCCCCCCCAAAACACACATATGTGGTACACACAATTGAAACGATAAGCAAGTACTTTAATGTTTCTTTCAGTATTTGCACCCTGAACTTCAATAGATGGATTTCTTTTAGACACTCTTGACTTGTTGAAATAGCTTATAAATCTACATAGAATATTACCTATGTAGTTCCCAACCTGGATTCTGTAAATATAAGTTACTAATAGTAGTAGAGTACTAGATGTAAGTTAGAAAAATAGAGGGTAGAAAATTATTTGTATTTCTTACCCTGTTGTATATCTTACCAGTCCTTACTATTAAATGCAGAGCCTAAGATAATTAAAATCCCAGTGTACTATATACTCTTTGATAGCTGGAGTTTTTGTCTTTTTATTTTACCATTTAACCCCAAAATCTAGAATCAACACTGGGAATTTAAGGTTTTCAATGAATGTGTGTTGAGTAAAGTAAATTTTATTTAGTTTAAGATTATCATGGTGTTTGTATATCACTTTTATTACTATTTTTCTCTTAATATTGTAACAAGATTTTTCATGTTCCCATATATATTATTTTTAATGATTGTATATTTTTCCATCAAATGGATGTGTCATGTATTACTTAAACATTTCTGTGTAGGTGGTGATTTCAATTAAAATAATAATACTTGAATTTAATATGACAGTTAGCTATTTTTATTTGTTTATATTATCTTTTCAGATATATCCATGCAGTTAGCAGACCGGAATCAAATGATCAAATGGTAGAAATATTTAATGCCCCGTTTACATACCACCAAATTGTTTTTCAAAAGTTTTGAACCAATTAAAAGTGCCACTTACAATATGTAGTTGTCTATTTAGCCATATGCTTATCCTGTACAATTGGATATTGTATATATACCAATTATATATGTGATGTTGATATTTTGTTTTCTAATTGCTTATGAGATGTAATTATTAGAAAACAATATCTTATTTTGATTTAAAATTTGCATCTCTTTTTTAAGTTATGGTGACTTTTTAAAGTTGTTTAGTATTCTTTTATTTTCTATTTTGTTTTTCCAGTTTTCTACAAATCTTACACTATATTGTCTAATATTGAATATAAATCACACGTAATTTAATATTTATTCTTGCTCCTAGTATTTTTATCTTATTAGCCACACACTGTTGATGATTTATTTTACTATACAGGAAATTCCCATTTCATATAATGAAAACAACCAATGCACTTTTTGAAAGATGAGCTATGTGTTTTACCTCTTTGATTGCATTACCCCATTTATTCCTTTTATCAATGCTATGTTGTCTGTATATATCACCATATCACCATTGTACATATGAGAGAACTGAGTCTTAGAGAACTTAAATTACATACTCAGTGTAAAACAGAAGAATGATAATGATTGTTTAGATTTTAGAGCAGTTCCTAAAAATTGGCAGCCTCATGTCAGAATCAATTTGTAGAAGCTTTTTTTTTTTTTTTGGTTCTTGTGGTGTTTAAAACTTACTTTTAAACAGATAGGTGACTATCTGCAGAGTTTGTATTTTCTTTCTCTCTCTTTTTTACTAATAGTTGGTTGATTTCAGCAGTACCTACAACTTTAGAAGAGTCTTGCAATCCAGTTCACCAGTTTTCCCTCCAAAAATTCCTGTTTTCTTTAGCTCAACCTGTTTGATTAAACTATAGAATTTTCATCTAAATACCTAACAAGTTTGGCATAGACACCGACTAAGCAGAATGGATACCAGCCATGAACAACTGGTAAATCATCTGCACGTCTGTTCTGTCTATGAGCTTTTGTGCGTAGATCATTCCTTAGAAATCATCATTCCCCTTTACTGGGAGTTGTGCTAAGAATTTTATATACATAACCCAATTTAATTTTGACAAATTTAAATGTTATATTTTATAATTATTCTCAGATCATCAAATCTTCCTTCAGTGGTATGATTGAATGTTTGTTTTATACTTCCTCACACTTTCTGCCTTGTATTTTTAGGAATGAGGTATCTGAGATATAGATTATTGCAATTTAAAAGCCAGCATATGGAAACTAGGCGACTTTCATTCCTTTATACTTGGGACTGGCATCATTGCTGTGGCTGATTAATCTACTCACCATATCCCACATTTTAGCATGAAGATTTATGTTTTTCTTTGCTAGGTCCAATAGCATTGCAAATCCATTACATTAAAAACTTTACTTATTAAGGGATTTATGTTAAATTATGTCTTTTAACTCTGATTACAAAGCAAAATGTACTTCAGTGTACAAATTTTATTGTGTTAGAAGTTTTCTGTTTATATGATGACACCATTCGCTCAGTAGTGTTGCATTTTTTTTTGTCCTGAATTGATTTCATAAGTTATCCAGTAGAAGAAATTTTATGAATGACTTGGAACCTTGAACAATTTAGACTCATGTCTTTAAGAGAGAGATAGAAGATTCGTGGCAGAGTACAAGTTGTTGGGTGAAAATTAATGTATGGTGTCCTTATCAAAACTGATGTACAGATGTTCTTCGATCATCGTTGTAAAACAATGTCTAGAATTGGCGATGTAAAATTTGTTGTACCTGATAGAGTATCTTTTACGTTTTTGGTTGTTTCCAAAGCAGTGTGCTAATTTCCTGTCGTCGGTCTTCCCTTTCTTTTTTTCCTCGTTCTCCAGTGGATGTGAAGTCAGAGGTTCCTGTGGGCCTGGAGCCCATCTCACCATTAGACCTAAGGACAGATATCAGGATGATGATGCCCGTGGTGGACCCTGTTGTCCGTGAGAAGCAACTGCAGCAAGAGTTACTCCTCATCCAGCAACAGCAACAAATCCAGAAGCAGCTCCTCATTGCAGAGTTTCAGAAACAACATGAGAACTTGACCCGGCAGCACCAAGCCCAGCTTCAAGAGCATATCAAGGTAGCAAATGTTTCTGTGTCTCTGAACTTTTCCTCAGGGGGCCTGGACCATGAAAGGGACATAAGAAGATGCATTGGGGGAAAGTTGCACTGTCATTGCAATATGGAAGTGTGACTTGAAGGAAATTATGTTTGTAATTGTGTGAAATTCCATCCAGGTTGCCAATTTTTATCCTCTGCTCTAAAATTTTGTGAAAACCTTAGGTAAGTGGTAAGAATGCTGGCTACAAAGCTGCTTTTCTTCTTGGAAGGAGCTCTCCTGTTCTTTACTCTTTAGTTTACAGTGTCAATAATAGAGACTAGTAATCACACTCTTTTTAGATTCTCTTCTAAATGACTTTGTTCAGTTGCCTCATCTGTTCTCCATCAAGAACCATGAGTCTGGGAAAACCCAGTTTGTATTTCTAAAGAATTTGGACATGTTATTAACAAAAAAGATAAATTAGTCACTTTATGTGAACAGAACACCTCGCCTACTTTTTGAATTTTTTGTTTTATACGTAGATGTTCTGTTTATGTCCTATTCTCCCTTAAGAAAGACCTCTCAATGTATGTATTTAAAATGATAACACAGTTAGAAGCTCAAGAGAATTAACTATGAAGAAACTAGTGCAAATCATTTCAAAGTTTTTATATGCGTCTAATAGGCTACAGGTGAGAACTTATTGAAGGAATTTTGGGAGTAGTTGAGAACTAGAGACCTGAATTACTTATAGTATTATAGGAGAAATATGTCCTTGTTCTATTTTTTTTATGATAGACTATGTTATTACCAGATAATTTTAGATTTGTTTATGTATCTATTCTCTTTTGTCTTTATTTGTAAAATGTCTTTCAATTATATGATAAAGACAAAGCAAAGCTATTTTGGTCTGATTATAAACATTCAATTTGTATTTATTATGACAGTAATATAAAGAAGCAAATGTTTATAATAAAAAATTATGTCAAATTCTTTCCCAAATGACTTAATTATATGTTAATTTATTAATACAATAAATTGCAATATCATATCATATTTAATCGTACACTTGCATGTAAAGTACGAGCTCATTCATGTAGGGCTCATTAGATAACTGACCTATGTTAATATTCAGTAAGTTTACCACATTAAAATTACAATATTAAGAAGGTAAAATTGCTATCTTCTTCCCTATGTACATTGTTTGATAAGCTATCTCCTTAGCCTGGAAACCTACTTATCTTACTTTCCAAAAAAGAATTTTCAGTACCTGATATAAAATATAACTTTTTTTCTTCTACTAGTCAATTTTACTAAAAGAACTCTTGCAACGGGGCCTTCCTGGTGGCTCAGTGGGTTAAGCAACACACTATGAAGCAAACCGCAGTCACTGCAGCACTAGTTCAATCTCTGCCGCCGGCCAGGGAAGGGACCCACATGGCGTAGCAGACCTTTTCTGCTTTGCCCACTGCTCCCCTCAGCAGTGTGTTTCAGTCAGTCTGCCTGTTCTGCTCCCCACTCTGTCACTGGTGAATCCTCTCTCCTCCCTGGACTCTGGCCTGTACCCAGATCTTGGATGCATAAATATGTAAACTCTTGTATCGATCTATAAGATACCTTCAACAAGAGTGAGAATTTTGTTTTCGGTGCCCTGTAGAATCAATAGCTTGTGGCTATATTGTGTAGTATAGGAAACCTTCACTGGTTCAGAGGTTTTTTGTTGTTTTTTTTTTTTAATGTCTAGAGAATTATTTCACTTTGTCCTTTAAAACAATAGTAGGAAATTTGCTGTCTGTATTTCCATTTTTCACTAATTCTTGGCATGTTAGGAGGTAATGGTAATTGGGTAAGATGTATTTTTCACCATATGTTAAGGTAATAGTAATTATATATTGTTTTTTCTACCATCTATGCGTCATGTTGCTCAAATAAAAGGCAGTGCTGACAAGTTACTGACTTAGATATTTCTTGACATTTATGTTTGATGCCTTTTGTACTTGCTGATCTCAATATAAAAATATTTAAGTAATTTATTTTTTGTTTTTATTCAAAAATTAATAGCAGCAAGGTTGTATTTAATCATTAATTTGTTCCAAGCAAAATAATATAGGTTTATTGATGTTTTAAAAATACAGGAGAAGAGAAAGCTCTTGAGAAAAAAGATTTTGATGTTCATAAAAAGAAAATTGAACTTCTGAGATTATTTTTCAAAGTAACAGGCTGTTCTTTCAGAAACTAAAGATATACTTAAAATTTTCATTTAAGGTTAAAAGGTTTTAAATCTTTACTTTTTGTGGATAAGTCTGAAATTTGGTTCTTGTAATATTTATTTAGATTTTATTTACATAAGGGAGACAGTGAATGATGCTTTACATGTATTAGTGTTGAATATCTGACTTCTGTTGAGTTAGGTGCTGTTACACAATTTTTCTACCTTACAAACAGAGGCAGAGAGAAATTCCATAACTTGTCTGAGACCACAGAGCTAGAAAGTGATCACTCCAGAATGTGTAGTCTTGCCTTTATGCCTGTGAAACTACAAAATCAGCTTGCTTCTCTCCTGGTCCAGAACATCTGAAATTGAAGGGGTGTGAAGTTGTGTTTCTTTGTTTTTTTCAACCCCATTCCTGCAGTCTTCAATAATGAATATTATCTATAGAAATAAAATTGTGTGCTTTTCTAGATTTGTAAGGGAGATTAAATTTCAACTCTATTGGGACTTCTGGTGAAAAACTGAATTTGACCAACACTAATATCTGCATCAAATCAACATTAAAGTTTATGTAGCGTTATGAAATTTTCTCTTACATTGAATGTGTACATGAGTACTCATTAAAAAACTGGTGTATCAAAGTCAAAATGCCAAAGATTTTACTATGAATGATACCCAGTGCTTCTAACTATGTCCCTCTGGCCGTGATGATTGACATAAAGAGGTGATTTCCGGTTGCTCCAGGATGACTTCATTGCACTTCACCTTTTATTCTTGTTCTAATAGTTTTCAACATAGATTTAATAGTTTTAAGCACCTATTGAGTATAAATAGCAAATTACACTACCTGCACTTACACTGAAATTTAAAATTAATAATAATAATTAAAATTCATTCGGCTCAAATTAAAAACTAAATTTCATGTACTTTATGAGCACGATGTGTGTGGGAGATTATTCCTCTGTCTTACAGATGAGGAACCAAAACTCTGAGTAGTTTTGTAAGTTCTCCAGATTTCCTATCTAGTCAGGTCAGAGCCTAAGTAGAACTCAAAGTCTTTAATTATTACTCTGCAGGCACATTTAAAGTTATTTATAGATGTCTGTTTCTCAGTCTGAGAGAAAACTGGCATCGAAGATAGTTATTAAGAATACTTCATATTCATGGCATTCATTGTAAGTAAATTCAAGGTATTCAGACAGCCAAACAGCAGTGGATCAAAGTAAGGCTCTATGGAGTCATTTTCTTTTTGACCAGACTCTCCTATCTGAAGGTTTTTATGTGCTCAATGAACAAACTAGACTTTTTTGTTTTTTTGAGAGATGAACTTACTGTTTTATAGATCACATTAGTCCATGAAAAATGGTTTCTGTAAGATTTGGACATTTTTAGCATTTATTCAGTTCCAGGTGGACTTCCTCCACATTAACTGATATCTCATTCTTCTATTCTGTTTTATTATTTCCATCCAGTTTCACAGGATAAGAAAAAAGATTCATCAGGTTTATTTATGATAAAAGACTTGGTAAAATAGACTTCTTGTCTTTGCCTATTATTGTATATTTCAGCTATACATAGAAGAGTTATTCAGGGAACTGAAACCATGGGTGAATCTGCTAATGTTTTGATAGGGCAACACTGACAGGTAATGAAGCTTCTTAAAAACTTGCTTATTGATGGTATTAAGACCACCTGTTGAATTAATTGGTTGTCTTTAGAGTTCAATAATTTGCCCTCAAAAAAGTGAGTAGAAATGTAAGCAAAATACAAACAAGTTGCAAAATCTCCTAACATTTTCACTTTGGTCAGAGATATCTGTGATGCCTAAAGAAATTGCACACTCTCATGTCTTTCTCTTCTCGTAAGTTGCAACAGGAACTTCTAGCCATAAAACAGCAGCAAGAACTCCTAGAAAAGGAGCAGAAACTGGAGCAGCAGAGGCAAGAACAGGAAGTAGAGAGGCATCGCAGAGAACAACAGCTTCCTGCTCTCAGAGGCAAAGATAGAGGACGAGAAAGTAAGAGGCACCATGGTAAAAGATGAACTTGCTTTCCTCATCTTTAGCAGAATAACATTTAGAAAGACGCCTGATAAAGAGTGGAGTTAAACTTGTCAAAATGATCTCTTTATTAAAAGAAATAAATTATAGACCCAAATGTTAAGCTTTGACATTCATCTATCAGCTCTCTCCAATCGGTCTGCGGAGTACCTGAAGAAGTAAACATAGCAATGTTTGGCCAATCAGCTAGTTTCTGTTGTTTTGATCTGAAAAATAATATTATATTAAAAATAATATTATACTAAAGCAATCTAGTTAAGCCTTCTGTTTAATAATAAACTAACTTCCACATTTCTCCCACCATATTGTCCTCCTGGTTAAGTAATAATTGCTCTGCAAGTCAAACCTTGCCTCCATCTAGTTTTAAATACCCAGCCTTTGCAAAGATTCCAGACAGAATTTCAGAATTTTTGTTTAAAATATATATTTACATATATATATTTACATATATATATTTGTGTCCACAAGAGGGAGACAGATCCAAATAATTCCCCTGCATGAGGTCAGTTTAAAATCAGGTTATAGCGTGGTTCAAAATGTGATGACTTGAAATAGAATTGTCAGCAGAATTTATTTGTTTAATGCTCAAAAGATTTTTAAAAGTTGTTTTTTCAAGTTAGCACTTCTGAAAAAAATAATTTTAATATGTTCAATCACTTATGGTTTCCCCCAAGATTCTTGATTTTTAAAAGGCAGTGTTTGCTCCTGGGTAGTATGTTTTTAAAGCTTAAAAAATTAGTATTAATTTTGGGATTCCCCATTCTGCAAAAGTGATTGGAGAAATCATTGAAGGGTTTTTGAAAATTGACAATTGAAATGGTAGATACAAAACATTTCTATACCATTTTATGAAGCCTGTTTAGACTCAGTTTTCTTCTTTTAATAGAAAACCTTCATATACTGTAACCAGTGTTATTATTTATTATTTTTGCTAAATACTTTAGAGGTATGATAAAATTAAATACCAAATAAACCTCTTATTGTATATGTGCGTGTTTCAGGGGCAGTGGCAAGTACAGAAGTAAAGCAGAAGCTTCAAGAATTCCTGTTGAGTAAATCAGCAACAAAGGACACTCCAACTAATGGAAAAAATCATTCCGTGAGCCGCCATCCCAAGCTCTGGTACACGTATGTTCAGTGCTTGGCTATTTACATTCAAAGGGGTAAAGAACACAAGTTCTGTATACACCCGACCTGGGCACAAATCAAAGAAGCATGTGACTGTGGGCAAGTTCCCTGAATTCTCTAAAGCTCAGTTTCTTTCTCTGTAAAATGGGAATACTAATACCGGCCCTCTAAGTCTGCTGGGAGAGTCCTATGAAATAATGTGTATGTAAGAGAAAGCAGTGCTTAATAAGTTAGCTAGCATCATCTTGAGAATAAAGAAGTAGATGTTTTTGATGAATGAATGACAAATATGATACATAGAAATTAATATTTTCTATTCTCAGATATTATATTGGGTATCTTAATTTCTGCAGTTTAACAAGCAGAAATTTTATTTGACTTGGTTTGATATAACACCAAGATCCTCAGCAGTTTTTTTTTTTTTTTAAGTCCAGATTTTTCACTTAATTTTTAACCTAGGAAGGCAGGGGAGAAAAAGGGAAGAGAAGGGAGATAACAAATAAATGTAAGTCTTCAGTGACTAGTTTTCCCTTGCCTACTTCATCTGGTATCTTCACATTCAGTAAAATGAGAGCAGATTGGCTTCTGACACACAAAATGACACTAGAAGATACTGGTCTTACAGTTTTTATTGAACCATGTTTCCTCAAGTCTAGTAAAGAGATACTATGAAATAAGCAATTCTTTCTGCAAAACATGAAGAACCTGGTGTTTTTAATAATCAGAACCAAAACTTTTGGGAAAGCATAATTGGATACTAGACTTTCAGTTTGTACTTGTTTGCTGTAATATATACTTATATAATTCTTTAATTCTGAACTTTATCAAGGATAAGGGAATAAACATTTGATTACTTACTACATTGAAATTGTAAGCATCCCAGGAGTTCTATTTAAAGAGTTTACTGTTTTATCCTAACGATTATTCTACCAGTATTATTTAATTGAATAATACTTTTTGAAAGCATTATCTACCTTTCTTGGCATCTGGTAACTGATGCAGATTCCATAATGCTTCATAAATATTTTTAATAGACTACATAATTTCTGTCTGTATGTCAGTTGATTTAAGAAAGCAATCCCTGAGAAAATTTTCAAATGTTCAGTCATCATCACAACATATTTTAAAATAAATATCATTTTACTACCCAAAACCTCATACACAATTTATGATGAATTCATAATCCTTCAAAGTTACAGACTGTTTTAAGACAAGATAATACCTTGTTTTAATGGGAGACAACTCCATGCAACAATTTGTCTGCTGTGAATTCTTTAGCCTTTCCCTTGAGTATATTGGCTCTTGAGTGTTACTTAGCAATCCTTTTTTACTTCAGTAGGGTTGAACTCCAGGCAATCATAAATCATTAATTTATGGCATCTGAATTTAATAGATTTTCTAGTTATGGTTAGATGAAATATCTTTAGCCAGTTAATGCTTTCAAAGGTATCATTCAATTAAATGATACTGGCAGAATAATTGTCTTGGTGGTAATTTATCCCTTATAGACTATATAGACACTGAAAAGCCTGTGGTTAGTCCTGTGGTCAGAGTATAAACTATTCTCTAATTGCACAATTGCATTTTTCACTGTATTACTGCAGGCTTGAGAAGATGTTTTTAAAAATCACTTTCATATAGAATACGACCATCTCCAACAGTTTTTTCTTTTTTCTAAATAATTTTGTATTGAGGTAACATGGTTTACAACATTGTATGCAATCCAGAGGCATGGCTGTGGGCACAGAACTGTGTCTTCAGTAGAATACTATATAAATATGTCCATGTACCATGTATGCACATGTACTCATTCATTCCTATGTTCATTCATATATTTGTGTACACTACCATGTACTATATCTAGTACAGTGAAATCCTTCCATGTGTTTACTTCTATCTTGTTTGTTCTGCACTGATGGATTTTCAGGAGGCTGGCGTTTAAGAAAATATGCACAATCACCTCAGATAGCCGGGGCTCTGGCTCTTGGTAAATCTTTCAGTGAAGTGAAGTTTTCTATGTGACTGTGTGACCAGACACAGAGTGGGAATTATTTGGAATCCTATATCTCTCCAAAACATACTGCTAGAGTGAACTTGGTTACATGAGGCTGTGGTTTGTACACACTAAAAGAAAGAACATAAACACAGCTGAGACACATGTACAGCATGTGCAACTGATTATTGCTGACCAACATGCAGTAAAAACTCCAGTGTAAATGGTGAACCATCTTTTGCTTTTGTAGGGCTGCCCACCACACATCACTGGATCAAAGCTCTCCACCCTTGAGTGGTACATCTCCATCCTACAAATACACATTACCAGGAGCGCAAGATGCAAAGGATGATTTTCCCCTTCGAAAAACTGGTAAGTTGATTTAACAAGAAAACTCCATTTGTTCTTCCATAACATACCCATAGTTTCATTTTGCATGCCTCTAGAAAAAAATCGAAGGATTTCAACCATAGCTATTATGCTCTCTCCACTTCTGCCTTCAGCACAAGCAAAATACCTGTGTTATGTACATGCACTTGTGCACACACATACATGCACACACAAGCACAACCATTTTGAACATCAGTTGATTCAGTATACAGTCAAACTAGCTTTTCTAAGTTAAAAGTTTATCCTATTTGGATTTTAGCAATAAAGAATAGGCAAAAGAAAAATAGAAATTTTGGTATCTCAGAAAATTTTAATCAGATTGTTAGAAAGGACTTTTGGTTTCCTCCATTTACCTTATTTTCTGTAGAATCTCAACTATTTACTACAAACATGGGAATAATAAACTTCCTTATCCTTTCATGTTTTAAAAACCTTAAATTTTCATTGTTTAAGCAGTAGAAGCAGATAAGGTGAAAGCTAATTTCTGAGTAAGTGACTTGCCTAAGGTCTCACATATTACAGGAGAACTCAGAGTAAAACTTTGTACCCAATAATCATATGTAATTTTATCAAAGTTTTCTTAGGGAAATTAGGACAAGGAAGCTTCTATTTAGAATTTAATAAATAGCCCTAAAATGCCTAATTTTCTCATTTTGTCCTATTTTGATCCTCTGGTATATGCACATTTAATGTGCTATATGCTCTTAACCTCATAATAAATACATTTAAACTTTCGCTATTTTTAAAGATAAATAGTGTTTGTATACATTCTATTCTGAATCTCATGTTGTTTTCCAAGCATAGTTCTTTAGAAAAAGCTACAAATTAAAAAATGTATATACCCCAAATGGATCTGAAAAAGTATTCAGAGAAAATAGTTTGATCTATTCTATTTTACTCTGGTCTACTTGAAGAAGTATAGTTCTCTATAATTGTATATGAAATCTACTGAGTGAAAATGATTTCAAATAATTATACTCATTTTCCCAGCAATTTTGAATAATTAAAATGGATATAGATTGTAAAAACACATGCTGAAACTTTTCTGTCATATAATTTACCTGTAGCATAATGAAGATTTAAAAATAAAATCAATCATGAGTAAGAACTTTTTACCTACCATCCACCTCATATTGTAGTGGGTCCTGGGGAAGGACAATGGTGAACTGCAAAGCAATCCATGCATTTTTATTTTAATAGCTCAAAGAGTTTTGCACTTCTACTTTAAGATGATAGATACAGTAAAATACTTTAAGAAGTAAAATGATTTCAAGAAGGCTATGCAAAGGGAAGAATAAAGTTTTATGTGTTGCATCAGAATTTCACACTTTTATCCGCGAATCAGATTGCCTTTCATATAAATAAACTTCTCTGGGATATAAGAAAGCAAGCAGAGTCTCCACATATTTCTGAACCATGGAGTATAGTTTATGAAAATTGATCCATAAAGGACATGAGTTTTAGAATGTGGAGACTTTGATCTGCAGCCTTGACATTTCGTTGCACCACTGGCCTCTATAGGAACTACTAACAGAGATTATGTGAATATTGCCCCAGGTCTTAGGGCAGTGACTGGCATTCAGGGGCCCAAGGAGTCACTAAAAGGAAAGAAAACACAAATCCCCCTTATGGCAGGAGGTTACTGATGAGTGATATAGTTACATTCAGGGAGAAAGACTTCTACCCTGCTGTGCACACAGCCTTTGAATATATTCTTACCACTGGGAGATTGAAAACTGACTGCAGAACTGACACTGACTGTGAAAAGAAGTGGCATTTGGAGCCAGTAAGCATCCAGAAAAAAAATCTGATCTTTTTTAATACTTAAGGACAAGTACTAAAAACCCATACTTTGTGTCCCACTGTTTCCATGAGAACAGCTTTGAATTTTTCTTCTGTGAGGAATGAGTAGCAAGCTGTTAATTGATTCGTGTAGAAATTCTCAATCCACAACAAAATTCAAAGAAAAATCCTGCTCAGGAGATATGCTAGAGTTTTATTCTATCAGTATGAAAGGTATTTTGTGTGTTTGTATATATAAATATTAAAATAGTGAAGATACATCCCCTCTCCCTTTTAGTGTGTCTTTGCTTTATTTACTCAGTCTTACAAATTTATTCCCTTCATATTGAAATTTTGATATTTGTGGGGTGTCAGCCTATTGATCTATAAAAACAAACATTTTCAAAATATATTACTGATAAAGTTATTAAAAGCCATTAATACTTTTATACCTCTATAGGGATTCCAAAATATTCATTAATTCAATTCCCATTGTTTGTTTAAGGAAAAGTATTATATAATGAAGTACAGATGTTTTCTACACGCTATCTAAAATACTTAGAAATACTCTTTATTATTACAACTAGACTAGGCTGAACTCTTCAAACTTTCATAAATAGAATTCATTTGGTATCTAGTCAACCTACCAGAAAAAACTTAGCTACAGCTACAATAAATAGAAGACTATTGATATGCAGTCAAATTAAATTTTTACCGCAGAATTTGTTGTATTTTAGTGATTCTGTAATTGTTACCAAAAAAGTAAATAGTAAAATATGACCAAAATTAATAATATGTGATGATTGTTTGCATAAAATTACATCATCCTACATAAAATTTAGACTAGTGGCATTGATCATACAGTCCGAATACCAGGACAGCTATAACAGAGTCAAATTTTTCTTTGGGGGCCTGATTATTGCCCTCTGTGGTCTACTTGAATTTCATTGAACTCAAATTTAGATTTTAAAGAAGTTGTTAAATAAGTGGATTCTATCTTTTGAACTACATGTAATACTACACGCTTTCAATTTGTTTTTTACCTTCATCAGTACTGAAATGATAATATATATTAGATGTATTAGCAAAATTGGAGGTAGTAACATGCAACCAAAGAAGAGTTTTTAACGACCTTAAAATGATTAAAGTGGCCCCACGGGTATCCCCGAAGCAGTGAGCACAATTTGGAACCTTTCTTGACCTCTTAATATCCAGCCAGACAGTGCAACCTAGAAACAGTCAACTATGGGAGTCTCCTTTGCCTGCAGAAATCTGACCTTTGTCATGCAAAGTGGACCTTTACTTCCTTCCCCTTAGGATAATCATAGTTGCTCACAAAATTTGGGGCATTTTGGAAACACTGCAATAATACAAATAGTTGGCTCCAATCAGATCCATTCCTAGTTCATTTTTTTTCTTTTAAAGGTACTAATTGAGCATCTTTTGCTCCTTTCACAACACTGAACATCAAAGGCATTTATAATTGGTGGTGAATAAAATTGGGGATAAAATAAATGTTTTTAGTTTTTATATGTAGTACCCACATTGAAAGTACACTTTCATTTATAATTACCCTTTGTGATTCCTTTTGTTCCAAACACAAGGCTTTGTTGATACTAAAATTTTGAGTATTTTACTGAACTTTATGTTTTGGCTGCAAATTGTATCATGTGGTAGTAAGTGGATTTTTCCCTTAATATAGTACACTGCTGGACTGATAAACCATAAAATAGGAAAAGGAAGTTTGTGGGTCTACGTGGTTTTCAAATAGTACACATTTCTCACAAAGGTACTGAATATAACATGACTTTGAACTGACCTTCAAAACCAATTGGATTCTGTTCCAGTGAATGTGTGCATATGTTTCATAAAATATTATGGTAAAAAAATTCTGGAGGTTTTATGCTCCATTATATTATTGGGGTCTTACCCACTGAACTTTGCTTTTCTTTGAATGTTACAGTCTTTCCATTTAATACTTCTGAACAAAGTGAGCTGGCTGGCTAGATTAACCTCTTAAAGTACACGAGCCATATAAAGTTTGGCATGGGCTAATAGGGCTGTTGCAGGCCCACTGAATTATTCATTTTAATGGTCAGCAAAGATGGAAGGGATCCAAACATGAGCTTTTGGCAGGCCAATGTCACTTTCCACACTGAGTAAATTGGAAAGAAGGTAGGGATCAGGTATATAAACTTATATCTCTCTCCTCAGTATAGCAGTCAGAAATTATATAGTGATACCTGGTGACCTATTCAATTTATTAATCCAGAATTAATTCAGGGCACTTTTACAGTGTCTTAAAATCTTTCTTGTTTCTTTCTGCTCTCTAGTTCTGTGCCTTATAGCACACAAGCATTTGTACACATGCACACATGAACTGGTACACACATTTCTGCACAGACAACGCTGATAAGACTTAAGCTTATAAGAATATTTACTCGAAAGCTTATTTCAGGTTGATAAAAAATGGAGCACTTTTACATGTTTAGTATTAGTACTATCTTAGTTCCATTGTTATGACTATTCTTGCTTCAAATTATTGAAATATAATTTTTGTGATAAATTTTATTTGAGTTTTCTGACATTAAGATTCTGTGTGGCACAGGAACACAGGCCTTGCATCCTCCTCCTGGTTTGAAATCTGGAACTTCAACTCTAGGAAATGTACCTGAAGAAGCCATAATGCCTTCACTTGTAAAACAGGGATAATTATTACACTTGATTCATAGAGTTATTTTGAGAATTAAATTAAATAACACAGACAGTGAATTTAGAATTGTGCCTAGGAATTAAGGACTGCTTAATCTTTATAGCATAAGGGATTGAATTCCATTTATTTTCATCAGTTCAAAACTAGATCTCTTATAATTGGAGAAGACTTTTGGAGGTCTTGTATTCTGCCACCTTTATAGATAAATTAAGCGAACTGAAAATAAAATGATAACACATTTTCATTTTAAGATGTGTGCAACTTGCAATACTAATGTCAAGATGGGAAGAAAAGTCTTTGCTAATTTTGCACCATCCTGGACATTTAGTACATTATGATTCCAAAAGTAGCAGCAAACTACTTTTTGTCCTATACCACATCAGGAACTCTAATTGATGTAAATTCTATGTGTGGTAGAACCAAACTAAATTTTAATTGCTGCCATTGGCTTTATTTTTAAATTAAACCTTTAGAATAATTTAAGATTCACTGAAAAGTTGAACCAATGGTATAGAGTTTCCATATTATTCCCACCCCCCCAGAGTCTCAACTCTTACTAACTTACTGCATTAACATGATATATTTGGTATAGTTAGTGAATCACTAATGATATATCATTAGTAGTGTAGTCAGTAATTTACATTAAGGTTTACTGTTTGCCTTGTCGGTTTTGTTTTGACAAAACATATTGTCATAACATGCCCATCAACGATAATAATGTAGAATAGTGTTACTGACAAGTTCATTGTGTTCCATCCATTCCTCCCTCCCTCTGACAAACCATTGGCAACTGCTGAAATTTTAATGTCTATAGTTTTGGCTTCTGCAAAATTTCATATAGGTGAAATCATACAGTATGTAGTCTTTTCAGACTGACTTCTTACACTTGGCAAAAATACATCTTTGATTCCTCCCTGTCTTTTGTGGTTCAAAGATTCATTTATTTTTATTGCTGAATAGTATTGCATTGTATAGACGAACCACGGCTTTTTATCTATTCACCTATTGAAACCTACAGGTTCTTTCCAAGTTTTAGGAGTTACCAGAATAGCTGCCATAAACATTTGTATATAGGTTTTTGTGTGGACATAAGTTTTTAACTCAATTAAGTAAATACCTAGAGTGTGCTAGCTGCATCTTGTAAGACTAATTTTTCTTCCAGCTTGTCTTCTAAAGTGACTGTTTTGTTTTGCATGTCACCATCAGTGGATCAGAGTTTCTGTTGCTTCACATATTTGCTAGGACTGGAATTTTCACATTTTAGTATTTTAGATTTTAATAATTTTAATAGGTTTATGACGGTTTCTCCTGGTGATTTAATTGTAATTGCCTAATATTAGTGGGAGATCTCTTTCTCCACCCTTTTAATCTATCTGTGCCTTTATGTTTAAAATGGCTTCCTTGTAATCAACATATAGTTGGGTCTTGTTTCTTTTTTCCACTTAGAGATCCCTTGTAATTAGTTTATTAGACCATTGGTATTTCAAGTGGTTATTACATAAATTAATATCTATAACATTTACATCTTTCATAATAATTATATTCATTCATATATATATATACTTACATTTATCTTCCCCTCTCTCTATAGCTTCCTTAGTTTTTCTTGAGTATATTTATGATTCCATATTCTCTATAGACTTAATACATTCTTAAAAGGATTTTTTTCCTGTTTTTCCTTAAAGTTTGAAGCACACATTTACAACTAATCTACATCTACTTTTAAATAACACTGTATAAGTTTACAGATATAATAACTTATAACATATATTAGTAACTTACAGCAGATAGAGTAACTTATAACAGGGGCAATATTTCTGTTACCTCCCTACATGCTTTATAATGTTCTTGTCATAATTTCACTTTTTGTAAGCTAATATTGCCCAGTACATTGTTGATGTTATTAGTTTGAAAAGTCAGCTCAACTAATTAAATATTAGAAAAAAATATTTTACATTCATTTATTCTTTCTTTTACATGATCTAAATTTCAGACATATATCCTTTACTTTCATAATGAATAACTTATTGCCACATTTCTTACAAGCCGGTCTACAGGCAACAAGTTCCCTTTGATTTTCTTTCTCTGAGAAAGTCTTCATTTACTCTTCATATTCAGAGGATAGTTTTACTGAATAAAGAAGTACAGGTTACTGGGTTTTAGCTTTTTTTTTTACAACTACATTAAACATTTTCTAAATCTTTCTTGCTTACATGGTTTCTGACAAGAAATTTGATGTAGTTCTTATTTTTATTATTCTATAGTGAGGTGTTTTGTTCTATCTTCTGGTTTCTTTGAAGATAGTCTTTGTCTTTTGTTGTTGTTGTAGTTTGAATATGATATGCCTAGTTATTGAATTTTTGATATGTAGTTTAATGTTACCTGAGAAGTATCTGTGGATTCCAGAAATACTCAAATATTCTTCGCTTGCCCCATTCCCCACCTTTCTCTAAACAACCTGCATCATCAAAATTACCGTTTAACTATCCCTACCAATTAATTACTCCAATGGCTTCTGCTTCCAGTAAGGTAGTCTCAGCTGTGATTGAGTGGTTTAAAAGGTAATTATGTGTTACAGTTGACACAGTATTATAGTATTTACTCAATAACTAAGTGATTCAGGTTAGTAAGTTTCCTTATAATAGAGAAAAAAATTTACAATATGTAACTTTTCATTTAAAAACCATGAAAGGCTTAATTAAAATAAGCAATCCTGAACAATTTGATTCAAAAGTTAACTATAGTGGGCCTCCCTGGTGGCACAGTGTGTTAAACGCCACACTGTGAAGCATCCGCAGCATAGCAGCACAAGTTCAATCCCTGGCCAGGGAGTGACTCACATGGCAAAGCAGACCTCTCCTGCCTTGCCCACTGCTCCCCTCAGCAGTGTGTTTCAGTCTATCTGCCTGTTCTGCTCCCCACTCTGTCTCTGGTGAATCCTCTCACCTCCTGCGACTCTGGCCTGTACCCCAGCTCTTGTATGCATAAATAAATAAATCTTAAGAAAAAAAGTTAACCATGGTTAGGTTAGAATCCAGAAACTGTTGGATACAAAGAAAATCATCCTGTACCCCTCTGAGTCTTCTAGGTTAGCAAATAATCAAAATAGCATCAGATAGATTGATAAGTAAAAGCCAATAAGATGTCTAATAATAAAATGTGTTTCTCTTGTTTACATAGGAGAGACCTAGCAAAACTAACATGCCCAAGTGGCCTTAAAAGCAATATAAAATAAATTAACTAAGAGAATTCTATGAACAGGGAAGGCCAGTTAGGGAGGTTACCAGTAGACAAAAGGATACAGATTATGTTTTGCCTCCATTGGGAGGAGATGAAAAAATCAGTTTTATATGTAAACATCTTTTTCAAAAGTAACCTCCACCCAACTTCCAGAATCCTTCCCATGAAATCAACCTTTCACCAAAGATACACTTTGGGGTGCCAAATTATTGCTCCTCTACTGAACAAATTGGTTTGTTTACAACTCAAATGAGGAGAAGCTGATATTACCAGTCATAAATATATCATGTATGATAACTAGCTAGATCTAAGAACAAGTGTCTGTTGAGAATGTGGGAAAACTAATCAACCTTGTAAAAACATTGAAAATATAACTTATTTGGAGGAAACTTATTTGGAGTGTGAAAAAGCCAATGTAACCCATAAAGATAAAGCATGGAAAAGAAGATGATTTGCAGTTAGGTTCAACTGAAATGTCAACATGATATTGCTATTAAGAACTGTGGAGTCCTGGGCAAGTAATAAGATTTCTCTAAATCTAAGTTTTCGTTGTTTTGGGTTTTTATTTAAGGGTTTTATTTATTTATGCATACATAAATAACCCCCAGGCCAGAGGGCTGGGGATTGAGAGGATTCACCAGAGACAGAGTGGGGAGCAGAACAGGCTTAGAGACTGAAACACACTGCTAAAGGGGGGCAGCATGTGAGGCAGGAGAGGTCTGCTGTGCCATTCCTAGCCTCTCTGGCTAGGAATCTAACTAGCACTGCAGTGGTTGAAGAAGCCCCACAATATGGCCCTTGCGCCACAAGGGGGGCCCACTAAGCCTCCGTTTTTCAAGATTCAAGTATGGACAATATTTGCCTTGCAGGATTATTATAAGCATTAAAGTCTCCATTGTATCACAGTGCTCTCAACACAGTGCCTCACATGTAACAGACTCTCAGTTTGTGTTACCAACATGTGTTACTGAGAATAATGGTGTTGGTATTAGTCGTAGGAACTATTATTGGTAACCACATTGTATATTTGTAAAAAAAAAAAATGGAATGGCAAAATGAGGCTTGAGTTTTGGTCTTAATCTTGCCACTAATATATGCTCTTGAATATAACACTTCATTTTGGATCTCAGATTTCTCAGTTTAAAATTAAAGATTTGGACTAGATGTTTCCCAAGATTGTATATAAATTTAAAAAGGAAATACATCATCATGTTTCAGGAAGAATAAGATAAGTAAATGTTAATGATCTGAAGAACATATAAATAAGAAATAAATGGCTTTGCTTTTGCAGAATTATATCTACAATTCATTGTAATTATTAACTGTAGCAAAGTCTAATGACATATTTTTCACTATAAAACATTCAATTAGAAACACGGAGGACATTTTAAATAAGATTGGAATGAGAAGTTGGCAAAAAAATATTATTAAGACTTTAAAATCATTTCACCATCTGTCATGTAATCAGAGAATGATTGAAGAATGACTCCTAATTTGTAATTTTCATGAATACTGGGTAAATAGTCCATACAAATATATGTACTTATATATCTCTAAATATACCTAATGAAATAAAAGATTATACAAAATAAATATTTATAATTTTATTTTCTTAAAATTTTCAGTCTCTCACTGAGTTACTTTGAAACAAAAGTGTCCTTTTATACAATAAAATCTGGAGGAAACCACTATCAGTTGTCTAAAAACCTTTGTATTTATGCCAGCACATAACCATATTTTACCTTAGAAGGCTGGATTTTTTTTTTTATCAAGTGACCTAAATTTACCTACCCAGAATTACCTTTATTTTGGTCTACCAACCTTCTTAGCTACAATTAATAATTTTATTTTCATTTTAGATTTTTATTTTGATTTCAGTATTCATGATGATTAATCTATTATTTACCACCTATAATGTACAAGATAAAAATCAAGTCATTTTTTATTAAAAAATCCATTTTGATATTTTCTTTATCTCTATTCCCATCTCACTGTATTTTTTGCTGTAAAAGATAACACAATTTTATATCAATTACTGAATATTACATATCATAATGCTTTTGCTTGTTCTTCCTAATTGGATTAAAATAATTTCCTTGAAAAGAGTCCTTGTAAAACCTTCATTCCTTACCTGACAAGACTACTGTGAGCTGAGCCTATTAGCAGGTATTAAAGATTACTCAAAATGAATCAAAAAACATTTTACCATTATGGAGCTTACAGTCTTCATAATGAAGCACATGTTGTGGGTAACTGATAAGTTGATTAAATATTAATTTAATTTATCATTTGAAACTCCTTACTTTTTTGAGGAACTACTATTTCATATTTCCAGATTGCAAGCATTCTTGAGTGAAAGCAAAGATCCAAACCACCTGAAGAATGTAGATAAGGGAAGACACTGAGGTAGTTTTTTTTTTTTTAAGTTATAAATTTTAAGCATATTTTATTGAAATTTTCTATTTACTCTTATCATGTATATTTTAAAGTAAATAACAGAAATTTTCAGAGAGAAATTTTTTACAGAGAATTTATATGGCCTGCTATGGCTGTAAGTGTTGCTCTTTAAAAATAATTTAGACCAGAAGCGTGATGCTGGAAGAGGTCTAAATAGGCCCTTTTTGCTTCCGGGACCATGTAGCCACCTGAATCTGAACACAGAATGCCGCAGCTGTGCCTGAGGAGATGAATTTTGTAAAGTAAATTAATTTATATTTTAATACCCACATCTACATAGAGATGTCATGAGGCAGCACAGGTATAGACCAGGTGGGCACACATGTGACCTAAGTGTCATTACAAAATCCCTTCAGTGCCCAAAACTTACTTTCCTGACCAGTCACAGCCAGCTCTACCCTTTGAGTTTGGACATAACCTTTACAGCATCCTAAATCACATCACTCAAAGAAAGTATGTCTGAGAATTATGGTTTTCTGGACTCTTCAATTTTTAAGTGACTATAAAACAATAAAAATTAGCTTTGGTTAAAAAAAAAAAAAGGAGGGAATTTGAAGGGATTCATTTAACTGGATTTGCCTAGTTCCCAGGTGCTAGGTGATGTTAGTTCTATGTGTTCAAATGTTAGTATAAATATGAACTCCTATCCAAGTTCTGTTTGACTTTATATACAGTACTTAGTGCTTTGTTCAAATAGTGACAAGAGTAACCCAATACAGCACTAGGCTTATCTCTTAACAGGCTTAACAACAAAATAAATATATTTTTAATTTATTTTTTTCCTTTATATATATTTGACATCAACTGTGGTCCCCATGGATTTCCCACCACCATTTCACCTGTGTACCATCACCTCAGTCCCTTGTGCTCTTTCTGCCCTCCACCCATTCCCTCCCTCTAAACAAAGTGTCCCTGATATGTTCTTCTTGTATTTTTTTTATTGTTATTATTATTTTCCTTGGTTGCTTATTTGGTTCCCTTATATTCCTCCTAGGAGTGAAACCATTCATTTTTGTCTTAATAGTTTTGATAAATTCATAGAACTGGTTCACTTGAACAGTTTGAGTATTGTGTCAACTCTGTGTCACTTTCACAGAAAGAGAAATTGTATTTGCGGTGAGGAGTCTAGAAACTTGGATGAAGTTTTCAGTAATTCCTAAAAAAGCTGTACTGAGAGTGAAACTCTGATCAGTTTCCATTCTTCTAAGGGGCATCTCTGTTCCAATTAACTCTCTTGTTCAAAATTTTGTGGGCCTCTTCAATATGCCATGGTCTTTCCTTAGTGGACTTTTCAGATTTGAATAATTTACTCATTCTTTAAAAGCCATCTTGAGCACTGGGAGTGGTAGAAAGCTTTTCTAAACCTTCTACTTTCCCTGCTCAATTCCATTAAGTTGCCCTTGCAACCTGGTTATTCCCTTCTTAACTCTGGTTCTCTATATTAATAACATATAGTTACTGTACTTGTGTTTTATTTTTGTGGTCTCAACAATAGTTAATAGTTATGTTATTTGTAAGTGTCTTTGAAATTTGTAGGGGGAATGACACATTCAATAACGTGAAGTACACATACATCTGAAAAACAATGAAATGTGCAATACCTTTATGATGTATGATATTTTCTTCCCTACTCTGTTAATTTAAAATGATGGTAATAGCACAATAGTTTCCCATTACATTGTTTTATGAAAGATTAGAAGGTAATCATGCAAGATTTATGAAGTTAATATTTGCTAAAGCACTGAGAATATTGTGATATAAGTCATGTTTGGGGACCTATGGAATGTTATGTTAAGAGGAGCATTAATTAATTACATGATAGTGATCATGTATTTCAGACACTGTTTTGTGCTACAGTAAAACACTGATAAATAAAGAGCAACAGATTACCTTGCTAGATAGTTTTTCAGGAATAAATGATAACTTATGGAATCTTGATGTTATGACTAGCAGAAAAAAATATTTAAATATAATCTTAAAATGTATTTATTAAATAATAATTTTGCAAGGAATTAATGTCAATTGCTAGTTAGACATACATGCTGGTAACAGGTGACATTCATCACTATTTGCTACACACCATTTAAAAACCTCTCATCTTTATATATTGGCTCCATATAATAAACCTTGAAATAAATCCCATTCTCTCTTACCAGTTTTATAGACAAGAGAGCTTTCATAGAGAGGTTAGTAATTTTCCTTAGTTATCTTTTAATTATGGTAGCTCTAAGTGCAATGCCAGGTTTGAAGACAAGGAGTTTTATTTTAACCCCTATGTTTTATACACAAATACTTGTATCTAGTATCACTGAGAAAGGCAGCTTTGCTCATGTTAAAGTTGATGCTGATCTTTCCCAATAAAAGCAGAGAATTATAACAATTTAGATTATAAATTGTCATTTATAAACTAACTTCAGTTCAATATTAATTAAGTTCTAAAAAGTTTTGAAATAGCATGAGTTTTGGATTTTTTCTAAGTTCAACTACTACAGACATTTTCCATTGAAAGCCAGTTATTTAAAACCACAAATTATGTATTCTCTCTGCATCTGAGTATTTAAATATTTTTTAAAAATAAACTATTGCAGAAGTAAAACGGTTGTCTTTTTTTTTTTTTTGATTTATTTATTTATGCATACAAAAGGGGTACAGGCCAGAGGCACAGGAGGTGAGAGGATTCACCAGAGACATAGTGGGGAGCAGAACAGGCAGATCATGAAATATACTGCTGAGGGGAGCTGTGAGCAAGGCAGATGGAGTCTGTTGGGTCATGTGTGTCCCCTCCTGGGGATTGAACTCACATTGCTGTTGAACTCGCATTGCTGATCCTGGGGTGCTTCAGAGTGCTGCACTCAATGCTCTGTGCCACCAGGGAGGCCTGAATTATCATTTTAAACAGAACTTTAAAAACATGTTTGCCACAAATATATCAAATACATTTTTTTATTGAGAAACTATAAACAAAAATTGGTACCAAAATACGATACTTTGGACCTGCATGGTGGTGCAGCAGGTTGAGCGCCACACTGTGAAGCATCCGCGGCACAGCAGCACGAGTTTGTTCCACGGCCAGGGAGGGGACCCACAGGGCGCAGCAGACCCCTCCTGCCTCACCCACTGCTCCCCTCAGCAGTGTATTTCAGTTGATCTGCCTGTTTTGCTCCCCACTACGTCCTGGTGAATCCTCTCACCTCCTGTGACTCTGGCCTGTACCCCAGCTCTTGTATGCATAAATAAATAAATCTTTTTTTAAAAAAAAGATCCTTTCAGCCTTTAATATAAGAAAACATTATTTCCTAAGTCTGCTGACTTTCTTTCAAGGGATAGATAAACTTGTGGACACATAAAAGCTAACAAATATACCAGTTATCTGTACTTAACTATTTCATAGAAAAGCTGATTTATTTTAAAATGTATTATGTTATTCACTTAGAAGAGTTACAAGAAAAAGAATGAGTGAAAGTGATTCTCCAACTTTTAAAAATAATTTCTTAAGGCCTAATTATGTTTCCAACCATTACATGTACATACATGTAAAATGATTTCCCATAGGATTTATTACGAGAATAATGTTTACCTTTCTTGAAATATTAATATGCACTTAGTGTAACTATATAATTCTTTTTATTTTTCCTTTTGCTTCACTTGTCAGAAACAAATTGTTTGATTAGTGCAGTTGGAAGAGTAACTCTCCTTGGCTTACATAAAACTTTTCCTTACTTATAGGTAAGACTTACTGTAGCATATGTTTTACTTTTCTATTAGAAAGGAATGAATCCAGGTTAATTTTAGGAAAATTATACAAATAGATTAAATAGAAATACTTGTAATTTGTATATTGGTAGCATACCTATAACGGTGATTTTTTTTTTTGAACAGGTGACAAACCACTCATTCTCATAAATCATAACTATAGGACTCTCACTAATAGTGATTAGGGAATTAGCCAATGTACATGCCTTGACCTCTTCTCCAATTTTGCCATTGAGTTTTGTTATTTTATTATTTTTATTTTAGCTTCCTCAAAAATTAAATGTACTTATTCAGCATTTACTTTGGGGCTTGAAATTATTGTTATTCTGATTACATAAGAGTTGATTAAGAGAACATCTTTGCTTTCAAGGATCTCAGAGTTTATTTCTAAGAGACTTTTTTTTTTTTTGACTATCCCCCGAATGCAAGCATCTTCTGGATCTTCTGCCTTAAATGCACACTTTCTATAATATTTTCAACACCCAAACTCAGTCCAACTCTGGAGAAATGAATTTGAAGAAGGATACATTCATTTGTTACTTTTTTCATCTTCTTTTAGTTGTCAGAATTTAAGCCTGTTCCACCATCATCTGTGTGACTGAATTCAAAATAATATTTGTTGAGCATCTATTCTAAATTGATTACAGTGTTAGGTTAGGATGTTATAGAAATGAGGATCAACTGATTCAGTTCTACGTTTTTAAAATTTGTATTCTCAAAAGATACCAGGAATTAATCTGCAATTTCAATAGAATTTTCTCAGGTTTCCTTTATCTTTTGTCTTTTGACTGCTTTGATCAGCTTTTTCCTTTAAATTTTAACATTATTTGATGTACATTCATTCAACTGCTTTCCTTCTCTCAATTCCCATTTCTGTTTCCTTTGAAATCTGCGGCCCAAGATAACATGAAATTTCTGGAGTTCATTTGACTCTTCTCTGCATGTTATTCCATTATTTTAATTTTCTCAGGTTTTAATTATTTACGTCTCGCTTTAATTCTAGTTATTATTCGTTCTAATCAGTAGGTCTCTCTGATGTTAGAATGTAACTCATTCACACTGAGAAAGGACTGATCAGAACCATCTTCAGCTTTTTCCTTTGAGTTTTTTCATCTGGTGTCTAAATCCCCATCACCCATTTTCAACTCTTTCATAGAATCTAGACTGACATTTCCAAGACATCCTGCAGTTATCTAAATTAAACAGTTTTAAAAGTTGACCAACAGACCCACAACTTCCAGCCCTGCTCCTGATTTCCTCAATTCTGCTAATACCTCTCCTCCAGGCATGCAAATTGGGCCATTAGAGTCAAGTTGGACTCCTTAATTTTTTCTCTTCTTGTTCAGCCCATTAGCAAGTTTACACCCTCCCCCCACAACTCTCCCCCACCTTTTTTTTTCTTTCGTGTAGGAATCACCTTTATAGATGATTTTTTTTTTTTCTCTCATGGTGCCTAGTACATAAGCTTGCCAGAGCAAATGCTTGATAAAATGTTAAGTGTTAGTTTTCTCTTGCCTATCTCCTGTTGGTACTCAGAAATGTTGAATCATAATTAAAGCCAACAAAATAAGATTCAGAGCAACTCTCTTTTTTCCATCCCTAGCTCAAGGACATTTAAATCACCTGAAATGGAGTAAACTGGTTAGAAAAACAAGGTTGTTCTTTGAGACCCTATAGAACATAAGTTTAGTGAAAATCTGTTCAAACCACAACTCTAATTAAAGGTTTTAGCTGCCAAATAATATGTTCTGGTAAAAGCCAAGTTAGTATTATGGAGTGCTTCATGAATAACAGCATAAGCTTTATACTTTGCTGTTGATTTTCTCATGGGAAATGCATGTAAAGGAGAGTGATACCTCCCTGTTGACTTTAACTTTTAGAAATGCAAAGCATGCTGAAATTGTACATAATTCTCTTCTAAAGAAAAGGAAATAGCATTTCAATGGTTTTCCTCAGTGTCTTATTGAGTTATGGTGGGGCACAATTATGTCTGTTAAATTGAATTACCAGATGGAAGGTTACATTGTATATTCAGCTGATTAAGTTGTAGGAAACTGGAATTGTATCTTATACTATACAGATCATATACAAAAACAAAATTATTTTAATTAACTGCACTTTGAAAGTGACTAATTAGAGTTTTAAATGGTTTCCCCCTCCTTTTCCTTATATTTAACTGAAAATTGAAAGTGCTAGTAGAAACAGGTTTCATCATACAGTTATTTTACTTAATGATTTAATATCTCAAGTGGAATCTGTTTCAAAAAAAAGTAAAATATTCCCAACTATGTGAGTGAGTTTGGAAAATGTTTGCTTATCATAGTTATTTAAATATGTACAAAGTACACTTAGCACTCCAGGGTTGCCTTAAATGATACTTAATATATGCCCTTACAAAATGTGCACAGAAAAATTTAAAAATAAAGCACTATATTTTTGTCTTTTTTTCTCCTGGGGATTTTTTTTTTTTTTTACAAATGAGCAAATATCTTTATCTTCTATAGAAAATTAAATTTGATAAAGGATAAATATTACTTTTAAGAAAATTATTTTTCTGGTGTGTTTTAATATGATAAACACATATTAAAAGTGATAGGCCTATGTCATTCATACTTTTCTATTCCTACTTAAAATAATGTAATAAAAGTATAGTACAGTAATATATATAACCTAGTCAGAATCAACTATTTCAGTATATTCAGACTTCCAAAGCAGTGGCAACTTTGGAGTTCATTAGACTAGTGTATTGGTTCCTGTGACTCCTGTAATACATTACCACAAACTGAAGAGCTTAAAATAGCACATATTTATTATTTTTCTGTATTGAACCTCAAAAGTCCAATGCCTCTTGCTGTTCTGAGTGTCAGTAGTTACTTTCTGGATACTCTGGGGACAATTTACTCTTCTTGCTTTTTGCAATTCTTGAGGTTTGTCTGCACTGGCTGGCTTTTGGACCCCTTTCTATCCTCAAAGCCAGAAAATGGCTAGTTGTATCTTCCCAGCACTTCATTGCCCTGACACTCACTCTTCAGCCTCTCCTCTGTTTTTAAAGGACTCTTGTGATAACACTGAACCTACCTGAATAATCCAGGATCATCTCCTTGTTTCCAGATCTGCCGATTAGCAAAGTTAAATCCACTTGAAGTTTTAAACTCTTGTTTAAAGTTGTGCAATCAAATTTAAGTTAGCCAGAAGTCAACGCTGACCCTTTGTCATTGGTGGCAACAGTAACTGGATGTGTCTGATGGATTTGAAGGGTCAAGTAGACCAATGGTTGACCCTGAAGACTTGAAGGAAATATCAGTTTTAAGTAATCCGACAGAGAGAGAGAGAGAGAGAGAGAGAGAGAGAGAGAGAGAGATGAGAGAGATGAGAGAGAGAGAGAGAGAGAAAGAGAGAGAGAGAGAGAGAGAGAGAGAGAGACAGGAGAGAGAGAAAGGAGAGAGAGAAAGGAGAGAGAGAGAGTGTGTGTGTAAGATTGGCCAGAAAACCAAACTAGCTGAACAGTATAATTCCCTGAAGGAACTTCTGCAGAGAACCTAATCCAAAAATCTGGGATGCACACTAGGATCCTGATTCTTCTTCATTTCAGCAGATGTTAACATCTAACTTTGCCTGCTTTTAGACCTCCTTTTCCTCACCTTCTGTTGTAGTTCAATAACCATTTAGTTCAGTCCCATTTCAGTTACTGACCATTGTCTCATTCTAACATACTCCTTTACAGTTGGTCCTCTGTCTTTCACATTTTAAATCTACTCTTCTTGCCTTCATGCTTAAGAGTCCTTTAATACCTCTTCTGTCACACACAAGGCAAAACTCCTCCATGGCATACTACTACCAAACATACTGGAATTCAGTCACTATGCATTTCTGCTCCATACTTACACAAACCATTCATTCCTGGTTTTCCCAGTGCTCCATGATTTTCCTGAAGTTTGTGCTTGAATAGTTTTTACTCATAATGCTTAGCTGCTAAATATTTCCCTCTGTTAAGCTTTACCAGTTCCATCCCTTACCCAACACATTATATATTTATATATATAAGCTTTACCACATTTTTATATATAAGTTTTATGCCACATTATATAAAGCTTTATATTATATATTTATATATAAGTGTTACCACATTTTATATATAAGCTTTATAGCACATTATATATATATATATATATGTTTTACTAGTATCTTTCCCTTACCCACCACATATATATATTTATATATAAATTTACTCAGCTACATATCTGAGCATGTAGCTCTATATTAATATAACAGTTCTCTTGTTAGCTAAGACATTCTTGAGGACAGTATAACTTATTTGATAAATATATCCTCAGTATCTTCAGAGAGCTCATACTAGGCTCTGAATGAATTTCTCTTACATGAACAGAGAAATATTTAGCCTGAAATAGGAGCTAGTAGATGTAGACATCTCTTTAAATATAGAAAATTTCTTCATTAAATAATTTTTATGAATTTAATTTGCAGTAATTTGTAGGAAAGAGATTGATGAGTTTGGTCTTAAACTGGTTATATCACAAAAAAAAATGGGGAACATGAAATAAACAAGAAAGGAACTGAAAACTTTCAGATAAATATCAGAGAAAGAAATTCAAAAGTCTTATTTCTGGGAAAAGTAATTTTATGACATTTAATACTAAATAATGATTTACTGTATTTGTTATAGTAACATTTATAACGTGAATATTCTAGTCAATATTTCTGAACTCTTTAAGCTGGGAAACAAATTTTCTTTGTCCCATTTTTCAGGCAAGAAAACTGAGGCACAGAGATACTGAATAATTCTTTACCCAAATCATATGGTTAGTAGAAAAGTGGAAACTAGAAATCAGCCCAATATTCTTAAGCATGTAACCACATGAAGTTCTTGAAGAGAGCACAATTAAGTACAATAAAGGTTAGATTTAAGGCAATACTGAGGGAGTTATCAGAGAATGGGTATTTTCTGGTCCATTCAGTCCTGGCCATAAGATTGTTTTGTGGGGAGAAGTGCATGCTGTACCAGCATATGTCCTATCATATACTGGGTTACCTCAACTGAACTTATCCACTAAATGGTTTCAAACTCTCATGAATCAGTTCACATCTATAAGCTGAAAGTCTTATGAAGTGTATGGGTAGAAAATATGATAGTGGTTTTATTTCCAAAGTAAAAATACTTTTTATGGCATTCATACATAAAAGAGCATTAAAAAAGATACACCTAGTAGAGGAAGTAAATTACATGGTACAGTCCTTTTTCCATGTATGCACAAGGATTCATTACCTAAAGAAGATTATTAGCAGATTTGAGTAATTTTTAATTTTTATTTGGAAGATTATTAGGAAAAAGAATAGAAACATGTCTATTAATTCAGACAGCCCCCAAAATAGCACATTTTAAATTGACACATACGAGTTCAGTAGATTTTGTTATAAACCTTTAGATTTTGAATTAAAAATAATTTAGAAACTGAATTAAGTAAGACTAAAACGTGCTTATAATCATACTTGTTTTACTGAAGTGATACTTCACATTGATGCTGTGTTTTCAAAATATAGATTTTTTTAAATCTATTTAGGTAAAATATTTTATACCTGAAAAATTAAGATCTGTAGGCAAGTTAACATGTGAAAGTATTCTCAAATATATGGGATATGGTTTTCCTTTGTGATGTGTGCCAGAAAAATGAAATTCCTTCTGCATTCCACATGTGATCTATAAGACCTTTTGCCGTAATGTTCAACACCAAGAAATTCTTAGAAATTAGAGAAGTGGAAGTTCAACTATTCAACATTTGAATGTCTTTTAATGTAAGTTTCCTTTCATTTTTGAATATGTGTAACATGCATATATACAATTTTTTCAAAACCTGTTAATTGAGCCCCACTATGAACCTATGTACTTGTTAAATACATGCATCATCAATTATTATACTTACTGCTCTGAGTATTATATATGTCAGAGTAATTTTGGAAACTGTGTAGGTTGGAACCATTTTGCAGTAGAGGTTAGAAGTAGTGCTACATTTTAAGCCTACATCAAACAAACAAACAAAGCTTGCTTGCAAATTGAACTATATGATGTGAACAGTAAGGAAGGATCGCTTCATTTTAATTTGAATGGGAAAGTTCTGAGCACATTTATATGCTAAGAAGGTCAGAGGAGAGGAGGAGCTTGAAGATACAAACTGTAGAGCTTCTATTAATATAGCATAACTTAGCTAATTTTTGCTTGATATTTATCTTTGAAGTCTTTTCCACCATTTAGTATCTCTTTCCCACCCTGCTAGCAAAACTTACTGGCACCTTCTCTCTAAGAAGTTTATTGCCTCTGCACAGAACTTCACTTCTCTTCTACCTCTGCCTGTTAGATTCTTACTCAGCTCCAAGATTTCTCCTCAAGGCAAATGAATCTGTCTTACAGCCACAACACTCATACGTGTTTGTATCACATCACATAGCATTAGTCACAGTTAATCATTATTACTATTACTATTATTATTATTATTAATTTTGCTAGACCATGAGTACCTGGAAAAAAAGTTCTCTATTTTGTCTTTGAGCCATTTGACTCAGCACTAAATACACTCTTTTCCTGTTCATTGATTTCAACATTCAATAAATAACAAATAGGTTTATTCTGTATAGAAGGCATGATGTAAGTGCTGAATAAACATAACTATAGGGTATGAGAACATATCCATAGTCCCAGTCCGCATGGAACTGGCAACCTTGGTTCTAAATATTGTTATTCAGTAGCTCTTAATTGAATTTATTTTAAAAATGGAGCCAACTAAACATAAGTTTTAATTGGAACTGTAAATGTAGTGAAATACTTTATAAACATAATTTGTTTAAAACCAGAAACCACATTTTTTATTAAAAAATGTTAATTTGTAGTAAGTCACAGAAATTCAAAGAATTCCTAAAGAAACTCAAAGAATTCAAATTCTAATGAATTTCATTCATTCATTCATTCATTCAACTTATATTGAGTGCCAGGCACTCTGGAGAAACACTGGTGCAGGATGGAAGCAAGATTCTGTTACAGGGCAGGGAGAGGGGTACCTCAGGACCCCCAAACCTGCCCTCTCTGAATGGGTTCTGCCATCCACTACATTAAGACAAACATATAAGACCTTTAATGGAAAGGAACTTTAATACAATTAGGGTACAATACAGAAAGTACAAAGAATATAGTTACTAAGTTAAGCATCCAAAGTTACCCATTTCCTTGAGGGTAAAAGTCCAGCCAAATAGGATTGGCCTAAAGCAAGGCCCAAAAGCCTGCCACAAATCTAAAGGACCTCTCAGTAGAGACCCATAGAAAAGGGTCAGAAAGAGTCAGACAAATCTGGGAGGAAAAGAGCAAAATCAAAATCAAGATGAAAGCTGCCATTGTTAACCTCCCCACGGGTCTCTCACCCACATCTGTTCCAAACAGTCCAAGACCAAAAAGCAAGCGCAGTTTCCTCACATGTCCCTCTGCTCCACATGCCTCCTCCACGCCTCCTTGCTGCTCTCCATCCTGCTTCCTTCTTCCTCCCTTCCTTCTGTCCTCCTGTCCTCTCTCTTCTATCTCCAGCATCCTCTTAATCCCTGCTCAGCTCCACCCACTTAGGGCGGAAATGGGATACTGGAACTTCCCCCTTTCCTGGGGACCACCCTGTTACAATTCCACATGAGTCCTAATCTAAGATTAAGGAAACAGTGCCCTGGCATGGTTTTGAGGTTTAAGGTACTTGCTCTCTTTTATGAATGGGAAATCAATAGATGTTAAGAAAAGTTGCTAACAGCCCCTGCCTGACTTTATGACCTGGGACTTCAATATTGCTTTCTCATGCTGCTCTGAATTATTGCTCACGAACCTGTAAATAATTTTTGTCCTTTTCGCTTATCTTTTTTATGATTAAGGAAAAGATGCCTCAGGATCCCAGAAACAGATCAGTAACTGGGGAAACAGGCTTGTATTTGAATCTATTTCATGCCTAGTTTAAGGCAAAAAGGCATCTTTTCCTTAGTAATAAAAGGGTTATTGTTGGTGTTTTCATATGTGAGGAACCTGGTAATTAAATTCCTATTTGTAATGACTGAATGAAATAAATTTGCACACAGATCACAATCATGTGTGCCACTAGGTACCATGCAAAACAAAATATTGAAGATCACCTAAACTCTATTGTTATCAAATACTTAAATAAAATATGCACTCACATGCAAATGCTAAATCATTTTTAGTTTATGGTGATATATTTAAGACATAGGATTAAATAGAGTAGAAAATATAAACAGACAACTAAAAGGTGCGAAGAAAACATGAAAAGTCAATTGTTCCACCAAAAAGTATTTTCAATGTACTGACTAAAATATCAGGAAAGGACAGTTATTCTTTTTGTTATTATGGGCATGATTTTGTTAGGCAGAGTAGATCAGTTGTAGTTCTCCATTTTTTTTTCACTTAGTCTTATAAATAGACTGCACTAAACATTTGCTTACTCAGCACCTATCTATTGAACTTTTCTTTTTTTTTTTTTTTTGTGACAGCCAAGCAATTAAGCTGGAAGCACTTTTGCACTCCTTTCATCCCCCACCAAAATGTATGGAAAGCCTTATTACTACTCATTAATAAATGCTAAAATGATCAGAGAGCAGACAGCTTACCCAGCATTGCAGTTAATACATGAAAATTGAAATCTGCACTGGCTTATTTGTATCAGATACCTGTTTGCATCTATACGAGATTGTTTGAGTGTGTGTGTGCGTGTGTGTGTGTGTGTGTGTGTGAATGACACCCCTACACTCATTCACACCAATGTCAATGAAAAGACAAGACTAGGTCTTGTCACTTACTGTGCCTTGGAACCCCAATTTTTTACCGTGTCCTTTTCTTAATTCTCGTACCCTGTCAGCCTTCACTCTACATCATAGATTTCAGTATGAGGGTAAAGATTTGAGTACAGTGAACTCATGATGCATTCTTCAAATGTTTCATTTTGTTTACTTTTTTTTTAAGTGAAAAGAGAGGGTTTGGGTAGTCCTCTTTGTTTTAGTAGTCATTGTTTTCATTTAAATAATAATAATCAATTCTTTATCCAAGGTTTTTCTCTTTGAAGACCAAAGTGCTCACATGGGCACACACACTAAAAAGTTTGCCTTCTGTTTCGATGATTAATTGAGATGTGGAGAGTGATGGGTGTAGAGTAAAAAATAGAAAGACAATTAGTGCAACTAGGCATGAAATAGATTCAACTACAAGCAGCATGTTTCCCCAGTTACTGATCTGTTTCTGGGCTCTTGAGGATTTGCATCCCATTAGTAAGTCACTGGAATGGAAATCTTCAGTCTTTGGGGAGACTAGAGCATTAAAAATGGAATTAACTAACTGCAAACTGAGTCAGCATAATAGGTCATTAATTCTACTGTTTGGATATATAGCATGCTGAGTTTTGGTGTGTGGGCTTATGAAGTGTTGGGAGTGAGTTTATAGAGCATAGCGAGGACTAAATTATGGCTATCTATCATTCCAAACTTCACCCTCATAACTGAGATACTAACATTTCCAGTGACTCAAAAAAGGTATTGAAAAAAAACAGTAGTCTTTGCTAGAACCAATGGATATTGACTATTAATTGGAAAAGTTATATATATTGTCTTAGAATATATGTGTGTATGTATACATATATATAGTATTCTCTAGTATATCTATGATTCTTAAAGCACTTAAAGAACTTAAGAACAATTGATAAAGTTGAAATATCACAGTGCTTCAAATATTATCCTTCCCACAAATGAGAATTATACCTTCCTGCATGTCTCCATTCCTTATAATAAGAAATATCTCCTTTTGATCGTCTAGTGCAGTATAGCTATTAACAACTGGATTTACTGACTACTTACTCAGAGTTTCTCACACTTGGCAATACTGACTTTTCAGTCCAAATAATTCTTTGTTGTGGGGATTGTCCTTGTGAGTTGTTGGGTTTTAACAGCATCCCTGGCCTCTACCCACTAGATTCCAGTAACAATTTTCCATACTAACAATCAAAACCATCTTCAAATACTTCCAAATATCCCTTGGCAGAAATATCCACCAAATATCCCTGGTGGAGAAATCTGGTTTACCCTTCCCCAGCATTATTCCCTTTGATTGTACAACAGCTTTGTAAAATATGTAGAACCTTGTTAATCAAAGTCTTGGCAGGAAATGGAACCTACACAGTATGGGTCAGAGACTTTTATGAAGGGACTACTTACAACTGCTTAGGGATATTGTGGTACCAGAAAATAACAACAGCAGGAAGTCATTCCAGTTCTAACATTCAAGAAGCAAGGAGAGAAGAGTTTTTCTTTAGTGCTAGGAAGGCTGTTGCTGTGGACCAGAGGGTCTGCAGAGGGACATGAATATAAGGAGACAAAACAGTAGCCAATAATGCAGCAGCAATGTAGCAATGAGTGTATTGGATACTTGGCCCCTCCTTCTTCCTTAATTCTTTGTTCACTAGTCCTACAGATCAGTTGCGTCCAAATAAAATCCAATGAGCAAAGAACTATAGTGATGCAATCTCAGGATTCAGCCTCCATGATCTCTGAGAAAGAAGGACCATAGAATATATATTGGGACAATTGGAGAAAATTAAAAATAAAACCATTATTTAACAGGAGAAACTGAAGTTTACCTAAAGTCAAATAGCTAATGTGTAGAACAGACATTGAAACATCTGTTGGACACCATATTCTGCAAAGGTATCATCATAGATGATTTCCACGACTGAATTAACTTTCAGTGATATTATAAATTATTCAAGGTTATTGGTTTTAGTTGCCAGTAAATGAAAGACCAGAGAGACTAACACTCATTCCTATTTTTGGTGTTCATTTTCTTATGTTGACCATTGAAAGGACTGTAACAGCTGTATATTCAACCCATTCTCAAATGAACAAACAGGATTGAAAGTTTTCTGCCAACTTGAAAAAAAATCTTATTTTTTAATAACTTGTGGAATTCTAGGTTTTGTGTAGAATATTTAAATGGCATATTGCTGTTTTTCCAAGCTGTTGGCACATTTTTGTCTTGATTGTAGAAACTCAGCCCCAGCTGTTGTAATATACTAGGAGAAGGAAGAGGTCTGGATTGAGAATTGGGAGATCCAGGACCTAGTGCTGGCTCTGTCATTCATAGCTCTGTAACTTTCAGCCATATTAACAATAATAAAATGCTCAAAATCTTTTTTTCCTGTTTGCATTGACCCAGATTTTCATATTTACTCTTAGGTACCTAATCAGGTGGCCTCAACTCTATGAAATAAAGAAGGTGCCAGATGGCATGTTTCACATATTAAGCCAGGCTTAGAATGCAGTAGTCTACAATGAAAATCCCCTTGCTGGGAAGTGGTACATGTGAACTCAGCACCGCATCTCACTGAAGACACAGTGCTTTCACTACTCTGTCTTTAGAAATGATTAACCAATTTATTGGTTCTTTCTCAACAGGCACTCTGTAGTATGTAATTCCTTAGATTCATCACAAAGTCCAGTCTAAGTGGGATATCTGGGATTTTTTTTTAGGATTATAAAGAAGGCTATAGTGGATACCAATAGAATTGGCACACAGTGATTCCTCATTTATTCCTTTCTAGATGAATATGTGTATGAAGTAGTACCTTTTCAGATAATGAACTTGATTATTTTAAAAGGAATTTTAAAGTAAATATAAACAGGGAAACAAATCTAAATAAATTAATACTGTACCATTTTCTCCCTTCTATCCTGGGTTGTTTAGATGCTAATAATTAAAATTCAAACTTCTCTAAGATAAGTTGTTTGGCCATTCCTGGAAGGTCTAAAAAGAACCTTAATCCTTCTCCCAAACTGCTTACCTTCTTTGCCTAAAAGTGAGAGGCCCAGGAAATGATATATTTGAGGTCTCTAGAGTGCTGAATTTCTTATTCTCAGTACCAAACTCTGTCCATACCCACCCATTTTCTGCTTTTGCCATATTTTCTTGCCCTGGTTTTTTCCCTTTTTCAGTATTATGTAAAATTAGGTATACAACACAGAAGAATCTAGCTTGATTAATTTATTTATAACTGAGTATTACAGGTTCCTATTTTGCCCAGCCAGTTCCAAAAAACCCTAGAATGCAAGGATTCTAAGCTCAACTTAATACTGCACAGCAGGAAAAAAGAGAATACTGAAGAATAGATATCTGAACACTAAAATAGAGAAAATGAACTAAACAAGGAAAGTTCTCATTGTCTATCCTTTGTAGTCTAGCAAAAATATAAAATTCTGTCAAAGAAAATATTTCACTTGTCAAAAATTCTAATGACATTTTAAACACTCTAGCTGATGTATGTGACTAGTAATTGTTCATTTGAAAAACTGGTTTTGTGATTATTATACAGTGCTCATAACATAAGGTAAAGGAGCAGTATTTTTAGTAAGAACAAACTTGAACTAGCCTACCTGGCTACAGAGTTGGCTTCATCCCTTTTTATGTATGTGACTTCGGGCAAGTTACTTACCCTCTTTCTGTGTTTTAATTTCTTCATTGATATAATCAAGGTATAAATAAATCTATCCCATGGTTGAACCAACTAATATTGACAAAGAATTTAGAATAGTAGTGGATCACAGACAGCACTCTATAAATGTCTCAGAAACATCCTTTCCATAAACCTCATCACCCTGATCATCTTCTCTATCACCACCACCATTACCATCAGTTCCTACTACAGGGACCCAGTTCAATGTTTTTATTCTTCTGAAATATAATTACTTGAAGCCTAATAAATAATGACTAAGTATAGAGCAACACTACTTAGAATCATTTCATCAAAGAAATAACACATGTATAAATAATGTATATTTTGGAACATATGACTAATGCAGATACTTCAATTCTGAGACTTGGTAATCCTTCCTTTCTGCTTAATTGTATACTCAGTACATAGAAAGATTTATTTTTCATGATTCTAGTTTGTTTTGTATTTTTATATTAAGTATATTTTCTTAAAGTTTCAGATTAGAAACAACTGATAAAGAAATATTCCAGATGTCAGAATTAGACATAAATTATATGCTACAGAGGTGTCTTCATATTAAGAAGTAAGGTTAGAGTCTCTAATATCACATTAAGCTACTGTTTTGTGGTTATTGAGTTTTGCTCTTGAAAGATTTAAGAGAGCTGACAATGAAATATAATAAATCTTACTCTAAACCAAATATATTTAGTAATTTGACTCCCCATTAATAATCTTATTTCTGCTAGATAAAATAAAGAAAAATTTTATATTTTCACTCCTTTCCACTTTCACATTCAAAATAAGAAAGCATTTCACATGTTTCATAACAATAATGATCACCTTTGTTTATTTAATTCATTTAAAGTCAATGCCTTATTTACATGCTTGGGGTTTTAACTTGAGATGAGAAGGGACCAAGAAAAAGGTGAGCCGTTTTTCATATATACAGAAGCAAATGGCTCTCTATTTTTTAATTTTTATCTATTTTCTTTGTCTCAATCCCCAGCCTCTGAGCCCAACTTGAAGGTGCGGTCCAGGTTAAAACAGAAAGTGGCAGAGAGGAGAAGCAGCCCCTTACTCAGGCGGAAGGATGGAAATGTTGTCACTTCATTCAAGAAGCGAATGTTTGAGGTGACAGGTAATTGAGGACTGGGCAGACGCACTAACAAATGTTGGTAGTAGGACTGAAAAAATAATAGTTTAGAATAAATATGCCTGTTGCATATTAAAAGTGATTTTGAGAAGAAACATTTCTTAAAAGGACATTATATTGAAAACTCACAATTAGTTCAGTAAACCTTGCCATGCATTCACCAACTGTGTTGAACAGGAAATGAATGAAAAAAACAGAACTATGTGTCAATCTATGTATAACTAGGAAACGCCAAAGCTTACCTTAATCTTTTTAGAAACAGGCAGTCCATTTTGAGAATGACAACCAGGAGAATATAACTTTTAATGAAATTTGATCGGAAATGAGCAGAGGGAGGTCCAAGAAGAACACTTCCCCCATACTCAGACACGAAAGTACAAAATACATCTGGGAAAATTAAACTATGTGGAACAGCAAAACCTTGACTTTTCAACAAATTTACAGAACTCATAAATGACTTTATGTGTTTACTAGTGAACTGGGACTTATGGCAGGAGGGGGATATATTGCCTTTTTTAAAGGGAAAGAAACTGTCATTTTCACTAGTCTCAAATGGAAGAGTTCTTATTTTTTTAGCTGCCTGGGTATTCGTGGGGTGAACAGGTTAGGAAATTCAACCTGATGTCTTACAAAGTCTCCTGGTCCCAGTTGTACCTGGACTGCAATTAGAGAAGTCCTGGGGATACAAGACCCAAAATGTCTAGACAAAAAAATAATACTGACTACTGTTTATTGAGTACCTACTTAGAGCGATGCATTGTATCTGGTCATTTTATTTGGTTGCATCAATAAGAGGTGATAATGTGCAACCATTTTTTTCCATCCTCAAGGAGAATTGTGCTTATAGCCAATGTGGTCAGTTGATAATTATTTTTCTGATCCATTATACACTCAACATTTTTTCTTAAAAATTAATTTGTTGCCTTCATCTTCTTTGACCAGGATAGTGTCTGTCTTGAGAGCCCATATGGGGAAGATGGTAGAGATGAGATGGAAAAGTACAGAATACTTATTTCACTTAGAAGTTTTCTACAGGTTATTTGAGAAAAAAAGATTAGTCTACTGTTCAATCCTGACAAAATAAGTTGCTTATCTAAAGAAAAAGTATTAGTGATTAAATGGATTTTTTTTTCTTGAGGGCTAAGAAGTGTTAAATAAATTACATAAAACTATTTTAACATTTTGCATTTATTTTCCAATATATATAATTGCTAATTTAGACCAATTGAATTCTATCTAAAGTCAGAGCTACAGACTTTTGTTTGAAGAAACATTATTGTTTTGAGTAAGTAAAATTCTTAAGCTTTTATTCAAGAGTTCCTTGGGGTAGATTTGGAAAGTGAATCTCTTTTTATAAATGTAAACAATCGTGTAAGTAGATATAGGTGGCTTTTCTCATTGGAGAGAGTGTATTCCCTCATTATAGAACTTGAAGTAAACAGAAAAATAAGTAAACAGGAAAATATATACATTGCTATGTTTTTGCCTTAATATCTTAATTTCTAAGGCCATATTTATTGCACATACTCTTTTCTATTTTTCTGTCACTCTCACTTCTTGATTATAACCTTCTTCCATGTCACTTTTTCTTTTTCACCAATTTGCAATACATTTTAGTTCAACATCTCTCTGAAAAATGATTGATTTTCATTTCTAAGAGCTATGCTTTTTTAGTTTTAGTTCTTTCTTTACTTTTGAAATGCCATATTTTTCTCTTCCTAATTTTGCAAGATAATGACTCATCTTTTCATCAGAGGAAATGCTGTGTATTCAAAGAGAGAGTTGTGCATTGTAGATACACATTTTTGGTCAGTGAGTTGGTACAATGAATGTTTTGGCAGATATTTTTAAGTGGTATGTTGCTCTTCCCTTAAATGTTTTGGAAGGTCTGAACTATCAGACACAGATTTCTTCACCTTTCTCTGTCAGCCCTCTTCAAGTTTGGATGAGCTTTCTTTGATTCTCAATACTAATTATTTTTGTTATTGTGTCAGAAACCACAATTGCTCTTCCTTACTTTTCTCCACATTTCTTTTCCCTATTTCCTAAGTTCAAGTGATTGTTACAAATCTGTGCCACCTCTCTCTTCCTATTAGTTGACATGGATACCGTTTAACATCTTTTTTCAAATTTGAGTGTTTTCTGCTCCTCCCCGCCACAAGTCATTTTATTTTAACATTGAAGCCTTCATATATCCCTGTGCCTGCAATGCCTTCTCCACTTCCTCTCTGTTGTCCCCACTTCATGAACAAGTCTTCTTCATACTCTACCTTCAATATTTCTTCCCTGACATTTTCTCAGTGTTCTTAGAAAATCTCCTCCTGTTATAGTATTTGTTTCCTGGTACATATCAACAATTTCTACATAAAGAAATACTTCTATCTGAATATCACATAAAAGAAATATAGATGATTTAAATTGACAGGACAGAATGTTTAAGAAAATTCATTATGGAAATGAGTTATTAACACAATAGAAATCAGTAGTCTTGTAGGAAAGAAAACTTGGGAGTGGGGAAGAAGAATCTCCAGGAAGGGTTTTTTTTAATTTATATTTTCTTGATTAAAAGGAAAGTAAGCAAGAGGCATGCACATATGAAAAAGCAGATTAATTCAATTATAAGTAACATGCACAGGCAGAAAGGCAATGAGTAAGATATGGTTGAAAATCATATGCTACAATTGATAAAATCTGACAGTAGTAGGAACAAAATTCTATCTGCAGCCTGCATTCTTTCTATTAGCACTGTAATTTTAAGTACATAAATACTTATAGTAGAAAGTTGGTAGTTTTTCGTGAAGTAGGTGGAGGAAAAGGAGGGTAGAAGAGCATAACATGGGAAAATGACACCAATTGGGAGAATAAATAATTTTAAAATTTCACTAAATGTATAGACAGGATAACAAAAGTAAATAATATTCAGTTTCATTTTTGAGCAGAGGACCATGGCAAAAGTTATCTCTGTATGTTCCTTCTGGCAACATTTTGGAGGAGAGTTTTGAAAGACTCTGTAGCAACTCAGAAATATTAGCAGATTTGCTATAGTCCATGAGAGACTAATGAAGACTGGGGACCTAGATGAAAATGATTATAGTCAAAATAGAGGGTAGATATTGTAAAAAACAAATTGAAAGAACCTAGTAACTTATTTCAACTTTGGGAAAAGAAGGGAGTGAGAATGACTTGAAAGGTAGTGATAAGGACACATTTAATATTGGAATACACTGAATTTAATAAACATGTAAAGGGAAATTAAGAATGACCAGCATTCCAAAGGGACTCAGACCAGAATTTATGAGATGTAAAGGCAAGAAATATAATTTTCAAGAGTGTGTTTTTCTAAAAAGATATTTGGTCTCATAATACGGAGGTGTTTTTTTTTTTCTTTGTTTTTGTTTGTTTGTTTGTTTGTTTTGTTTTGTTTTGACAAGGAAGGAGAAGAGGGATAAGGCCAAAAAATTGAGGTAAATGTCTAGGAACTGGTTAAGACAGGAAAAGTGAAAGACATGGAAAGACAGACTTGGGTGTGGAGAATGTTACTGTAGGAAGGAAAATATCAAATTTAGTTTAGGCAAGCAGTTATAGTCACTACTGATAAGACAGATTACCAGGAATCTTAATGGATTAGTTGACAAGACTAAGCTTTCAGACTAGAGGGTGGTCCCCATGTAGAAGGAATACATGAAGACTCAAAATAACTAACAGAAGGAAAAAGAAAAATATTGGATGGCTTCACTTATAGGAGGAACATAGTAAAACCATACAAGGGATCAGTAAAAAAAAATAAAATATAAAACTAGGAGGCAAACTAAATATCCAAGAATTCAACAGGAGAGGGGAAGGAAGAGAAATCAAAATGGGAGGGATGATAACAAGAGTCTATAGTAATGATTCATGAGGATCTTGGTGGGGGGAATTTTATGGGGACAACATCTTAGAAGAGAAATCAAACTGTACAAAAATGAACAATGATGTAAAAATATATAAATAACAATAAAAATTAATTCAAAGTTAAAACAACAGCAACAACAAAATAATTGACAGAGCAAATACTAGAACACATAGAAGGAAATGGAATCAGAGATTAAAGTGAATGTGGAGAGAAGAAAGGTAGAGAAATACTTTCCCTTTAAGTTGGAGAAGAGTATGCAAAATAAAAATAATGAGGTAAAAAGAAAAAATGACTAATAAAAGTCATTTCAAAAATTCTCAATCTCTGGGAATACAAGGCAAGATCATTTGTACAGAGTTAACAAACATAAGGATGAGACACCTAGAAAAATGCTCAATGAATTTGTAGTAGGTGTAAGGAACTTAATTGGAGTTCAGTAAATAATTTGCCAAGACTTGATAAGATGACCTCTCTTTGTTATGTTTTTAGAAACTTTATATATATTGGAACTTTATATTTCTGTTAATTAGGTATTTTAATAAGTGCACTAACTCCTTCATAAATTGAAATGCTTGTGACTTTGATATAAAAGGTGAAAGATTAATTGAATTATCGTATTGTTATCTTATTTTTGTTAAAATAAGTTTTGTATATATTGATGTTTAAAACTTAACATACCATATAAAATCCCAACAGATTTTTGTGCATTGAATTTGTAACAATTCAGAATTGTTGAATTGCTGAACATTGTTTTTAAAAGTTTGGTGGAGTGATTTCTGTATACCATGTCATAAAATCTCCAATTCATAATAGGTTCACTTCTTCATTTCCAACCTGTATTCATTTTATTCCAGGTGTCTTTTAAAGATTTATTTATTCATATAAGATCTGGGGTACAGGCCAGAAGTGCAGGGGGTGAGAGTGGGGAGCAGAACAAGCAGATTGACTATATACACTGCTGAGGGGAGCAGCAGGCGAGGCAGGAGAGGTGTGCCATGCCATGTGGGTCACCTCTCTGGCCGGCAGCAGGGATCGAACTCATGCTGCAGTGGCTGCGTTTTGCTTCATAGTGTGTTTCTTAACCCACTGCACCACCAAGGGAGGGCCCTATGTTGTATTTTTAGCAGTGGAAATAAAAAAAGAAAAAATGGTATGAAAATTTGGACAGTTTCCCAAAATTTTCACATTTCTTTTTATTATTTGGTGATGTGGTATTTGTCATTCAAACAGTGGGAGGAATACAATGTTCAGTGTGCTGTACTGTTTTCCATGTAACTAAAGTTTATAATATTTTTATGAATATATTTGTGCTTCATAATATTTTTCAGAATCCTCAGTCAGTAGCAGTTCTCCTGGCTCTGGTCCCAGTTCACCAAACGATGGACCAACTGGAAATGTTACTGAAAGTGAGACTTCAGTTTTGCCACCTAATCCTCATGCTGAGGTAAGACTCTTATTGTTTTGGTTCTTTTAAAGTTAAATCCTTCATTAGGTCCCTAAAACAAGGGGATATTTCTAAATTGAAGTTTAAAGCCTTCTGTTCTTATTTTGCTTACACGTTTATAATGTGTGGATTTAAGTAAACTTGATCTTATTTATGAAGATTGGACAATAATCGGGACTGAAATATACTGAAATGTAATCCTCAAATAAAATTAGTGATGTTGGGTGTATACTGCCTAATAGTTGGTGCCTCTCAGTTATCCTTCTTGGTTCTTGGTCATTATGATAGTTTATAGACCTATCAGTAAGTGAAAACAACTTTATGAAAACTTCTCAAAGAATAACCTAGCAGGACCTCCCTGGTGGCCTTGGGGTTAAGCCTCAACACTACCACTGAGTTGGCCTGACTTCAATATTCGGCCAAGGAGCTGGCCCACATATGGCATGGCAATCCTCTCGTGTCACACCCACTGCTCCACTTAGCAGTGTATTTCAGTAAATCCACCTTCTCTGCTCCCCACTGTGTCTCTGGTGAATCCTCTTACCCTTCTCCTGTACCTCTAGCTTACACCCCAGTTCTTCTACAAAATAAATATTTTTTTTAAATGAACAATCTAGTAAGTTGTGTTTTATCAATTTGAACTGACCAGTAATGAAAAAATAGATGATTATAATTGAGAGACAAAGATTAAATATTTATTGAGGACCTACAGTGTGTAAATCATTTTTCCTGGTAATAGGGGATATAAAGATGAATAAAATATCAACTCTGTCCTTGAAGAATGAGAATCAGCGAAATTGATCTTAAAAATTACATAATTTTTTATTGCTTTTCTGATTGTATGCAATCACTATCAAAAACATTTTTTCTAGTATATGACTTATTAAAATCAGTGATAGAAAACTAAGAGGAAAATAAGTGTGGGGCAGCAAGAATTTGTCTATGCAGACTGTAATAGGCTAAGCAAAGGCAATAGTTGATTTATGAAATCAACTACTTTGAATTCACCATCAACTCACTGATATTCTTAGTTTTTCTTTCCTGTTGTTATAAGCCCTCCTTACCAGTCATTGCTCTATGCAAGGAACAGCTGGTCCAGTAATTTCTCATATATAACTGTGAAATGCTCCTCCCTTGTATTTTGTAGAGTCCTAGTTCCTTGATGCTGAAAGGGATAGATCAATTTTCTGATTCTTGGATCACCTCTGTAGCTGTCCTTATATGTAATTAATCAAACTTCTACTTAGAACACATCTCATTATAGGGAACTCACTTTTGTGCCTCCTGAATCAACCCAGTTGATTTTGAACATTTTTACAGAATTTAAACATGTTTTACAGCAATGTCATCTGTATATTATGCTTACATCTGTGTCTCTATAATTTCACTCTCACATATACATACACGCAAGCACTTTTACAATAAATTAGTTATAAATTTTACACTTGATCTTAGTCAAGATACCAAAAGCAATTATTAGTAAAATTTAAAATTATCAGACCAATATATAATTGAATGCAGAAAGCCAGAGGTTATCCTTGGTAAGCTGAGGATGAAAGCCTGTGAAGTCCTTTTACCCCAAGGACATTGTGTACTTGAGTGGTAAGTTTGGGTTTTAAGGACCTCACAAAACCCAGGAGATAATAGACAACACCCAGTGCTGAAAAAGGAGGATAACCTATTATGAGATCCTCTGAACACTAAGGCAAGACCCCCAAGGCCCATATCTATGGTACATTGTTGAGTCCCATCCTTTCTCTCCCAGAGGTGTCTTCGTGGGTACTAGACCAGGAGCAAACTCTCTCCCTTAGGCTAGCACTTGCACAGAGTTGAACATCACCAAACTTTTCTTTGCTTTCTGTTTTTTTTTTTTTAAGATTAATTTATGCATACAAGAGCTGGGGTACAGGCCAGAGGTGCAGAGGTGTGAGGATTCACCAGAGACAGAGTAGGGAGCAGAACAGGCAGATCTACTGAAATACACTGCTGAGGGGAGCAGCGGGTGAGAGAGGAGAGGTCTGCTACGCCATGTGGGTCACCTCCCTGGCTGGGGATCGAACTAGCGCTGCTGTGCTGTGGATGCTTCACAGTGTGGCGCTTAACCCGCTGTGCCACCAGGGAGGTCCTCCAAACTTTTCATTTGGTTTGAAGTGTCCCAGGTTTATAATGATCTTAGGTGTCTGGGAAAAGGAAAATATAAGTGCTCCCTGGTGGAATATACCTTCATTCCATAGTTCAAATATTTCCTTAATTTTTTGCAAAAAGAACTAGATACTCTCTTGTGATAGCCTTCCAGCTACTTATGGAATAACATTCAGGCCTCTATATTATATCCACATTCTTCTTCTATTTCTCACTTCTGACAACCCTGTTGTTGCTCATTGTCTTTTTTTCTGTCCTTCCTAGGACATGATACCAGATGGAATAAAAACTTTACATACATTTGTGACTATGATATACATCGTATTCGTAAACTGATTTTTGCGAACATTGTATTTCTGTTAGTGCAATTATATATCAATATTGGTCTTTTTTTTCCTGCAAACTTTTATTTAATCCATTACCATGAAAAGAGCAACTCAGTCAAGAAAAATTAAAAAAAAATTTTAGATCGCTATTTCCTTTCAGTTTGAACAATTTAATTATCAATAATTGGGGGAAAGGATCTGGGTTGTTATTTTAGGTTATATTTTAATTTTTGATGAATTGTAACCTTTGAAAATGAAAATGACACGCAAAACTATATTCACAACATGTATCATTCTTCGAAATGCAGTATTAGTGCATCTTTAGTGTAGCAAAGGACACAGAAGACCAATTGCAGCTTGATAACACTTTATTAGGTTCAGAAAGAGCAGTATAGTATTTTGATGGGTAAAACATATGTAGTAAAAGTATATTTTTAAAAGGCAAGGGGGTGATGAACACAAAATTTAGCATAGTGGTTTATCTCTCAAGAGAAAGGAAGGAGGGAAATTTGGTTCCTATTGCAAAGGAAAATAAATATATTCCTTCATTATAAAAACATAAATGCATGTAGTATTCAGTACAATATAAAGAAACAAGAAATATATATGTGTGAGATTAGAAATAAATGGAAAATGTGAAATATTTTTCTTGACTATAAAGTTTTTATATTTTCTAGATTATATGAGCACCTCTTTAAATTTCAAAATATATACAATGAAGAAAGTTAATTAGGCTGAGGAATGTAAATTAGGACTTGCTTACAATGTTTTAAATTCCTAAAACCTTTCCTCTCACAATTATCTGTTTAAATGTTCTAAATTTTCAGTTAATTGTTGAACATTTCTGTCACTACAAAACTTTCCTTTTTCCTACCCCCACCATTAGTAAAAATGAAAAAAAAAAAAAAAAAACAGAAGGAAATGTGATTTAATGGAGTTTGAAAGAGTCGAGGTATTTCTTCAGGTCAGTGACAGGACATTCACCTCCAAAGTTGGAAAGACTAGTTCAAAAGCAAGCAGTGACTAACCTCATAATGAATTAATTGTGAGCCTGAACTATGATCCAAAAGGCCAGGTGGACAGACCTTTATGCACTGATGGGTAGCCTCTCCATGGCCCAGAACAAAAAATTCAACCCTGATGGCTAACATGTGGTTTTCTGCTGCATTGCATTCACAGAGGTCTGCAATGTAACTCATACTAGGGAGATGAAGAGACAGCAGAATTCAGACTCAAACTTTCAGCAAATTAATATCCTAGCTTTGTAACACTAAATGCGTCCAATAAACTACCATAAAGAAAAGAAAATCTTCCAGCCAATTCTTGATTAAAGATCATTGAGAATTTAGTACAACCTTTACATGTGTCTTCTAAAATGAATAACATATAGGTTTATGGCAACTGAAATACTTAAGGGAAACACAAAATTTGCATCATGGATTACACTATGAAAAATGAATTTAGTTGTTACACTTCACCATTTACCAAGTAGGCTTATATGAGCATATCCACTTAACCAACATAGGTGAGTTTTCATTTTAAAATAGTATGTCAGTGATCATTTGAAAGAACTCTTTATTCTGTGACCTGTAAGTAGAAAGCATGCCATCTAATTCTTTCAGGGCCTGAGTAAATACCTTGCAATCTGTTACTTTTTTCTGCTTAGGATATAGGAAAATAAGACTGCATTTAAAAACAGCATTTAAAGATCCTGAGGCTTAGACAAAGAAAAAGAAATTTTCTGGCTTGTAATTTTTATACATAATTTAAATAAAATTTAAGAATGAAGTAGGAGGAGAGTTTATTCATAAATCCAGGCTCAGAAAAAAACATAGTATATTCAAATATATGGGTCTTGCATTAAGAAAGCTCTTTGGGAACCTGTATCCAAAACTAAGCTACTTTGCTGTCCTTAGTTAAGTTGCTAAACTGGCCCCAAACCTTTCTCTTCTCTAGTTGAAGCTATACTCATTCGACAGTTTTGTTGTAAGGAAATCAGTGTTTGGAACGGGGGTGGTAATTGTGAAGTGTGAAATAAGTTCACTTTTTGTTTTTGTTATCAATACTGACTCCTAGTAGGGAAAACTCATTAATATGTTTGTCTTCAAGCCAACAGCTCTCATGTGAGAGTGAGTCTCCATCTGTTCTGACCACTTCTGTTCGATTTCTACTATTTCTTGCATGTGTTCAGTCTTGAACTCAAATTGTTGGAGCTACTTGGCCTTACTCATTTGTAAACTTGATTGGAGAACTGAAACCTCAGGAGTTTCTATTTCCAACTGTAGTCAAAGATGTCTTTACCTATCAAGTTACTTTATTACTAATGCCGTGAGCTTGTGGGTTCAAATATGTGTCCATGGGTATCAACACTATTAATTTAGGTTCAGTAGATTTATTTGATAACTATTATAACAGGAGCCAAGCAGCTGGTTTATTTCTAGTTGAACATTAGTGGCTGGCTCTGCTATGCTTTTTTTTTTTTTTTTAATATTTTTTTCCCAGCAGATACAAATGATTCCTTAAAAAGGATTCTAATAATAATAAGGTTAAGTGCTCTAAAATCATCTCAAATGTCACTTGTTTTGCTCCAATCTCACATGACTCATCTGCCTATTGTTTCATAATAGCTGTTGTGACATTTATTGTAAATGTTACACTCACTTCTGAGTGGGTGCAGAGCTATGGTTTTAGATGGCAGCAAATAAAACACTTTACCCCTCCTCAGGGAAAGGAGGTTGCTATGACAGAAGAATCATTTCCTAGGAGTAGCATGAGTCAATATTGTAAAGCAAGACATTTTAAATATCAGTGCCTTTAAATGCAAAGGAAGCCCAGTCAAATGATTTTTTTTTTGTCTCCCAACCATTTATAGTAATCATTCTTAGATGTCCAGTCAAAATGCAAACATAAGAGAGATTTTCCTGTGTAACACTTTTTCTTCATTATGTAGAGACTTTTATTTCCTTTCAGCTGTCTGATAAAAGAATAGGGAAAAAAGTACTACCATGAAAGTCGTGGGCAAGCATTAAATGATTAAGTATTTTTTGTTTTGTTTTTTAATGTGACTCTTTTTGAGATAGTTTAGATTTGGGGACTTGGGATGCTTTAAAACTAAAATGGATGGAGGCTTACAAGCATATCTTCCTGGACGTAGTTCTGCAGAAGCACATGTTCCCTGATAGAGTTAATCAGAGATAATTTTGTCTTAGCCTGAAAACTCTGGAGTCCAGGGAAGGTACCCGGAGTCATAAGTGAAGGAGTAGTAGTGCTCAAGTGTAAGACTTTGGACAACACTCTATCTATCTATCTATCTATCTATCTATCTATCTATCTATCTATCTATCTATCTCTCTCTCTCTCTCTCTCTCTCTCTCTCTCTCTCTCTCTCTATCTGTCTGTCTGTCTGTCTGTCTGTCTGTCTGTCTGTCTGTCTGTCTGTCTATACAAAAACTGGGGTACAGGCCAGACATTCAGGGTGGGGTGAAAGGATTCACCAGAGACAGAGTAGGGAGCAGAACAGGCCTACAGACTGAAATTCACTGCTGAGGGGAACAGCTGGTGAGGCAGGAGAGGTCTGCTGCACCATGTGGGTCACCACCTTGGCCGGGGATCGAACTGGTTGTGCAGTGGCTGTGGATGCTTCAGAGTGCTGTGACTTAACCCCTTGCACCTCCAAGGAGGCCCTCAGATCACACATTTTTCCAGTCTAATCTGTTTTCACCAAAACTCTGTAGGTATTTATAGTCTTTTTCTGATACTCATGCAAATTGTAGCTAATTTTGAATGTGCTGTAAAATGATACTTCTGCATCCATTCTTTTCTATGAACTTCTTAAAAAAGACATAACAGTTATTTATGTAAGTAGTATTCTGTTGAAATTCATCAGTCGACTGTATTGTCTTCTTAAGAATGAGAAAGTGTCCTTGCTTCTTTCCCTCCCTTGCTCCCTTCCTTCCACCCTCCTAGCCTCCTCCTTTTTCTGAATCTCCTATTTCCACTTCAATTTTCCTTGCCCAATAGACATTCCCCCTTGTATTTTTGTTTATGTGGATTCCAATATCATACCTATTTTTTGCATTGTGTTCATAAACTTTGGTGGGTATATTGTTATCACTCTCATTCCACTTTCGTATATGGATACATATACCTAACAGGGTTTTTTAATTACCATAACAATCCATGGGTGGCACTATTCCATTTACCTATCCATTCTCTATTTGGATGCCTCAATGACCTTCAGTTCTCACCTATCACCAAAAAAATGCTTCAATCGATAATCACAGATATTACCCTAAAATTTAATGAGAGAATTCCATGAAGCTGTATTTGCCTGCAAAAGAACCGCTGGTTCATTGTATATAGTATAATTATTTTGGTATGTAGTGCTGAATTGCTCACCAGAATTGCCATGTAAATGTATAGTCCCACAACAATGTGTGAGGTTTCTATACTTCTAAATACCCATAGCATTTAACATTCTTCATTTTTCTAATTTGCCAAAGTCTATTTTGTGAGAAGCTTTGAACAATTTAATTAAAATTAATAGCTTCTTGATTTTGATGGATAAATATCCCATTTGACAGAAAAAAATTTTCAGTTTTTTATGCATCTGAATTGCAAATATTATCCATAAGATAAGTTTGTAATTACCCTGATGATAAAAAAAAACACAATTAAAATGTCAAGGTCATTATTAAAATGTGAGTAGATCTCCTCTGACCCAACACCTGCCTCAGTTTATAACCATCTTGCCAACACCATGCTCTTTTTGGTGAAATGCTAATTAGCCATCAAAGCTTGGTTTAAAATTGACACACTATGGAAGTTTTTTAACTCTATTCTAATTTCAGTGATAATTACAGATCATCAGAGTTAGTCCTCTACTTTTCTGTACACCTGACTAGCATGTGAATCAGTGTGGTACAAGATATCTTTCTATTCATACTGCCATTAATCCAACCTACTTAATTATTACTAATATAACTCATTATTTTGTGAATGTTAAGTTATAGCAATTTATACTGTTAGTATTTCCATTTTATCTAACAATAGCAATAGTTCCTGGTTCTGTAAGTTTTTTAGATAAAAAGCATCTTCTCCAAGTTCAAAACTGTGAAATGTTGACATCTTAACACATTACTGATTTAAGGACTGGATCAGGTTCAAAACTGCTTCCTGGAAAATCCTAGCTTTGCCTGAAAACATTTGTTAACTCCCACAACACCTAAGTCTGGTAATCGTCCAGTCTTGCAAGAAGACTGGGCAGGATCGTTCATTGTGTCCATGACGTGTTGCCTCTCACTACCTTCTCATCTGGCTTGCCAGTGTGTCTGCACACCACTCACTGGAAAATAAAGCTCTAGCTTAACCTGGAACAGATAGGCTGTGCCTATCAAAAAATCAAATTTGAGTAGTTATATTTAAAGATGGTAATTTGAGGGAAACATTTTCTCATGTCTGTTTAGTCATTTGTGATTCTAGCCACTGGAAGTTTATGCAAATACTGTGTCTTTTTCCCAATCTGTAATTGAAGGAGATAAATTAAGCAAACTCCGAATCCCCGAATTTCTATAAAAGGATACCTATACCAATTAGTTTCTCTGGGAAGAGCCAACTATACCCAGCAGACTTGGGGGACACAGGGCTTTCCTTGCTTCCCCAGGAATTGTGTCTGTGATTTGCAGATCCTCGTGTCTACAGAGTTATTAGGGCTTCCATTCTTCTCATGCCTATGTAGTTGACTCCTAGTTGCATGATTTTATCGTCCCCATAAATTTTAGGGTCTGAGTTTGCTGCTTCTTCTCACTAAAGTTTCCCCCCTTTCCATATTTTACTTTGATGGTTCCCTAATCTTTCAATAACAACTGCAGAACACCCAGGTACTTTATTCAGCAACACTGTCTGTAAATCTTAAAGCCTTGATCAGTTTAAAAGCATTATTGATGATCCCGCTGTGAACTGGAATTAAAGAAATCACTCAGTTTCTTTATCCATAACATGAGCATAATGATAACTGGAAAGTGACTGTGAGGAATAAGACACAGAGCTTGGTACATGGACATGATATGTGCTGAAAATCAATACAATAAAATATTACTAAACTTGATCAATAGGGTTCCTAGGAACTGTGACATTAACAAAATGATATGCATCAAAAGTGGTTCCTCAGATGAAGTCTTACATTCAGAAATGGCAGGGATTGTGATTTTTTTTCTCATTAATGTTATAACAAAATCACCTTGAACAAAACTACTTTATCCAAGAACCTTCTCTGTGCTATTATAGAAAAGGGAGTCACCCCATTTTGATATGAAACTACAGAGTCTTGAAATCCCAAGTGAGAGTATCCCCAAATCCTTTTATTTTAATAGAAGTCTACAGGAACAACCCATATTCTCCTATCAGTATGTCTGAGAATTTTTTTTTTCTCACTGTAGTTTAGCTGGGTTTCCTGTGATGAGATGGGACGGTGTCACAGAAGTTCTGTTTGGGAAATAAATATAACCTTTTTGTGAAGTCCCTTAGTGCATGTCAAATATCAGTGCTGTGAGAAAGAGATACAACCTTGAATGGACCTTATGTGTGATTCAAAGTGGTTATTTTTCCACATTTATTCCTATCCTATGAATACAGATGAGTGGATATATTATCCCTTTATTATAAATTATGACTTGCTGCCAGTAAACTTTTAAAAGTATTTTTACTTCCTCCTACCTCCTTTTTTCTTGTTCAGGTATATATTCTGACTTAAATTTATGTTAAAAGGATATTTGTGTAACCAGAATAGTAGCTTATCTTTTTAATTAGAGTAAAACAATTGCTGGTAGCCCTTAAAATTGTAACATCATGTATCATAAGGATAAAATATTTTCTAACACTCATTATGGTATGGCAGTTTAGGCAACGTTACTTTAGTAAAAGGCTAATTGTAAAGTCACTGTAATATTATTTGTTTCAATGTACCTCTTGATTTCATGCATTAATATGGCTTACTCTTTGGAGGAAAAAAATCTGAGAACTTGGAGTTCTAAGTTGCAATGAGAAAACCCCACATTTAACCTTCTGCTCTTATTATGTTAAGGCTAGTACTCATCTCCAAACAAACGTATGATTGAGGTGATGTTTTGGAATAACATCCTGTGTTTTGGTGGTGCATCACTCTTCAGTGACATTCTGAGGTTGCATTGTATTAGCACATGATATTTTCCTCAGTTAATTGATATCCCAGGTTTGTCCAGGGGAAAATCTACAGCTCCCCCAAACATGCTTGACAAGTTATTATATTTACTTAAGTCAAAGCCCGTGTGTGCAATATCCCTCTTGGAGGTGGTCTATTATTGGAGTCCCATATGCTTTTTGTTTGGGAAGAAAGCAGTCACTGTGTCATACTGTTACATGGAGTATTCTTTTTCAGGGATGTTGTTCCCTTGGGGACCATATCAGGCCAGAGTTCCCTAGTCTAATAAGACCTTTGTAACTCTTATTGTATGAGTTCTGGGAGGGAAGCAAGAGTTAAACAGAAAATGTAATTCAAGCAACCATATTAGGCCACATGTGGGAAAACATGACTCTAAGTATTGGATTAAATAAAGGTATGTGTTGTAAAAAGGACTGTGATGCGAAAATGTTCAAGGTATTTCAGTGTAAATGAAGGCTATTGTAGAGAACTTGTAACATGTAACATTTCCCTTCATTTATATTTATGAATATGAATGAATGAAAAAATTGTCTATTCATAATTTGTGATATTAAAAATATTAGTTATTATAGAGGTCCTGTATGTTTGTATGTGATCTAAGATTTTCTTGTTTGGGTTTTCCTATCAATAAAATGACAATTAGCCCTTGCAAAGATCGTGATTTGTAACACCACTACATACATGTTTATCACTCAGTAATACTAAAAGTATATGTACTCATAAGATTCACTCAGTTTAATTCATGGACTTTACATATTGATGTCAAACACACCAATTATATTCCATAAAGCTAGAATTTGATAATGAATATTTCAAAATAAATATTCTTCAGATTTTATAGTTATGCTTGATGAAGAAAATTATTTTTAAATTTAATTGTTACAGATAAATTTTAGCTGTAGAAAACATAAAATGCTGATTTAGAAATAGAAATATTTTGACTAATTTTGATAATATAAAGCCTATTTCCTGAAATGTGAACATTAAAATGTTTGTAATACAGTGTTTTGAGACTCCTCTTTCATTTTCTTTTCTTCATTCTTTTTAACAGCAAATGGTTTCACAACGCATTCTAATTCATGAAGATTCCATGAACCTATTAAGTCTTTATACCTCTCCTTCTTTACCCAACATTACTTTGGGACTTCCAGCAGTGCCAGCCCAGCTCAATGTAAGTTTTTAAGATTGTATCAGCCTAAACCAGTTCTAGTGATATTTTCATAGAGCTACTCTGGTTCATTCTCTGTGTCTTTAGAGTTCAAAGAAACTTGGTAGAGCCAACTTTGCACTATTTGCTGTGATGCTCAGTTTAATTTCAAATTAAATTATACTGGGTGACATGATAACATATGAAAGAATAGCTAACATTTGTGTAATGATTTATAATTAAAAAAAAAAAGAAAGCACTCTCTGCCTGTATTATTTTAGTAGCACCACATATCCAACCCATGAAACAAAGATTACAGGACACATTTTTACTCAATCAGCTGAGACTTGGACTTGGAAAGTTTAAATACCCAAGATCACAGAGTCAATAAGTAGCACACCTGGAGCTCAAACAGGCCAGTGCTGAAAGGTATAGCTTGTAAGGCATAGTAGCATATGTTTATAGAATTTATTTTGTGAATGTCTGTATTTGAGGAATTTAAGTTACTGACTCTGAAGAATACATATCTGGAAAAACTCTCTAAGAAATATTCTCAGGAGATTCAAAGTGAATCATTTCTTTGAAAATCCTGACAATTGTAATACGATCTTTTGGTGGTAAAATGTCTTACTACCAGAAGAGAGCAATAATTATTTTATACATATTTCCTAAAAGATTTGTAAACTCTACCTAGAATAATCCATCCATGAACTATTAGTAAATTAAATTGTACCTGTATAGAGGTCATGCGATACATTAAGTTTAAAGGGAAATTTGGTCTTTTTCTCACCAGTTTTGCCAGTCTTTAGCAGCAAGTCTTCACTGAGTTCAGTGTGTCAAATTCCTTCTTTCATGGTATCCCCATGTCATAAAATTATAGTTGACTACTTTGTAACTTATTTCTTTTCAGAATGTAAGATCTGTATATGCTATGCTAATTTATATAAGAACACATTATAGTAGCATTTTTAATGATAAAATTTGTGATTATGTTCAGTACATATTATAAAATCAATTTAAGAGTGATCTTATATTTGGTATTTTTAACAGTGTATAATGTTTTTTTTTATGTGATACAGTATTCTTTTACCAGTGAGGAGAAAGCAAAATTTGGAAGTTGTTTTACATTGGGAATTTGAAGAATAAAGTTTTAAAAATCCTGATTATAGGTATATTCCTGAAATTCCACATGAAGCACTTGTAAACAGTTGGTGCTAGTGAAAAGTAAAAAGGAAGTAAGGATGAAACTAAACATAAATATACATGGACAATATTTCAAATGTTTAATTAAAATCTTTTTCTTCTATGCCTATTTTTTCTGATGATAAGGGAATACTAACACACAATTTTCTTATGACACACAAATAAGCATTTTAATATTATTACACTTTTTTTTGAACATTCCAAGTCACTCCTACCAGCTAATACAAACATACTCCACTTTCCATGTGGTCAGGGAGAATTCTTTCCCGAAGGACCAGGTGCTAAAGCCAGACCATTTAATGCCTCAATGGTAATACAATTTGGTACCATTGGATGAATAAACCAGTGTGATTTGGTTAGAAAATTCATTTTCTTTGCTCCATTTTGGTGTAGATGAGGCCATCACAATTAATTTTTCAAGTTAAGCATTGCTTTAACAAAGGGATCTCTAACATTCCATTTCCCCATGAATAGTGGGAAATTTTAAGGATAAGAAGCCAGGAGAAGGAATCACTTCTAGATTAAACATTGCATTGACTCACAGTGTGACTAAAACAACCCATTTACCTCTTTGTCCTTCAATTTCTCCATCATCGAAAATTGCTTTGCTTCCCTGGTGCACAGCAATTTTGAAAGATGAAACGTGAGTTTTGAAAAGAAACATGCCACGTAATTTTGAGGTATTAGACTTCTGCTTTTGTAATACCAAAATTACCACCATTCATTAAATTCCTTGAGTGGGATAATTCATTATTACTACTGATGATATAATTATTATTGCATATTACTTGTTGTCATACACTTCAAGTTCTTAATAGCATTTTTATTTGATATCTTATTTCACTTGTAGTTTACTTTATTAAACAAAAGTATCTGGAGTGTCATTTTCAATATTTAGAGATATGGGGATCTGTTATGAATTAATATAAAATACATGTTTAAATCAAATTCCTGTATATTTTATACTGATTTTCATTATGTTATCTCAAGAATTTTACTTAAAAAATTAAATGCTGGACAAGTACAGCTCTGTGAACTTAACAGAGGACATTGAAAGACTGAATTCAAATTTAAAATTTGAATAAATTTTACTTTCAAACACACTGTATACTTAAGCAACGCATTACATGTTTTGTAAGTAATTGTCCCCGCTATTAAGTCTGATTTTAGCATCAGTCTTAACAATAAAAAGTAACTTTTAAAATGCAATGATGATGGCCAATATTAAACTGTCCCCAGTTTACAGCTCTATTTTTATTTCTCCTTTATTAATGAAATTAATTTAAAATACACAACATGGTATTTTCCCCTATTCAGTCATTGGAGAAGATGGAGGATTTGGGGGAGGTTGAGGAAGGTAAGAGTTATAGAATAAGAAACTAATCTGATGATGTACAGACCTAAACCTACATGGAGCAAAAAGGATTTAATATCTTCTTGATTTCTTGAAACAGGCTTCAAATTCACTCAAAGAAAAACAGAAGTGTGAGACCCAGACACTCAGACAAAGTGTCCCTTTGCCTGGGCAATATGGAGGCAGCATCTCGGCATCATCAAGTCATCCGCACGTTGCTTTAGAAGGAAAGCCCAACAGCAGCCACCAGGCTCTCCTGCAGCATTTATTATTGAAAGAACAAATGCGGCAGCAAAAACTTCTTGTGACTGGTAATTTATAATGACACCAATTTGCAATTTGCAAGCAGACTTTAGAGCTTTTTATTTTATCAGTGATCCATTGTAATGTCTCTTTCACTTAGGACCCTAGTTAATATTTACAATGGGAAAGGCTGTTATCCTATTTACTCTTCTAGATCACTTGAAAAAAAAAAAAATCCTTCACCTCATTTAAATTTCATACATACCAGAGTGGACCTCTGGTGAGTCATTGGTCAGACACCTCCAGTCCATTCTTTTGGACTTCTGCCTTCCCCACACAGTTTAACTTCCTGCTGGTCTTTACGCAGTAGTATCAGTACTTTTCAGAAAATAGATCACAATAGCTGTTTTCTGTGACTCCTTGTCTTTTCTTAAATAGAATTTTGTTTGTGTGTGTGTCTGTGGGGTGTGTGTGTGTGTATTTTTTTTCTTTCCAGGTGGTGTTCCCTTACATCCTCAGTCTCCTTTGGCAACAAAAGAGAGAATTTCACCTGGCATTAGAGGTCCTCACAAATTACCCCGTCACAGACCCCTGAATCGAACCCAGTCTGCACCTTTGCCTCAGAGCACGTTGGCTCAGTTGGTCATTCAGCAGCAACACCAGCAATTTTTGGAGAAGCAGAAGCGATATCAACAGCAGATCCACATGAACAAAGTAAGCCCCCAAGCTGTGTCAAAATGTCATTCTGCAGTGTGGAAACTGGTATTTTCTTCACTGTGGTGAGCAGACAATGGATTGTGTCCATTACAGTAAAAAAAAGGGAGTTCTATCCTAATCCATAGTCAGGGTTCCGAGACACTGTCATTTTATTCATGGGAAATCTGTACAAGATTACACATTAGAAAGTTTGATATGATTGTGTACCTATTTTAATACATAAGCGCATACAGTCATGTATGCCAAAGTGTGCAAAGCCTCATTTTTTTGGCATTGCAGAAAAGGCTTGAGTTCAGGGTCGAATGTGCTCGACTTACATGTCAAAAAGTTTGCACAGGTGCAAATAATGACAGGTTTAGACAATAAGATATTTTTCAGCTTCTTGTATGTATCCACATTGTTTTTTTTTTTTAATTTTTTTACATTTCATTCCCAACAGCTTTTGAAGCAGTTTCTCAGAAACGTGTGGTAATTTCATTCTGGCAGCCTTCTTGTGGCTAGACAGCAAATGTCAGCATCACACCACATCCTTAGGAGTTCTCCTGCTGAGACAACCACACAAAAATAGTCATAAAAAAATAGTATAGCGATATCAGGCAGACTAGTAATACATTTTCAATGAATTTGTAAGCAAAATTGATCTCCTCTATGGTGGACTTATTCATAGAAAATGGTAAGATCCTGAATATCAGGATTCTCTGTATTCGTCTTTGTTATTGGGTCATCTACAAGTGTCTTTTACATGATGTATTGAGGAATGATGCCCTGTTTACTTGTAAATACCTAAAATTGGCTTTGTTTTTAAATGCTTGATTTACTGTGATATAAACAAAACAACAGCCTTATGGGCAGAACTCATCTTTCTAAAGGCAATAAGTGTGTTTAGCGTGTGCTCACCTTATGACAAGTGGGGCTAGAGATTTTGTCTTTTCTTTGACTTCATCTTTTTTTTTTAATTTATTTATGCATACAAGAGCTGGGGTACAGGCCAGAGTCCAGGGCAGTGAGAGGATTCATCAGAGACAGAGCGGGGAGCAGAACAGGCAGACTGACTGAAACACACTGCTGAGGGGAGCAGCGGGGAGGCAGGAGAGGTCTGCTACGCCATGTGGGTCCCCTCCCTGGCCTGTGGCAGGGATGGAACTCATGCTGCAGTAGCTGCTGTTTGCTTCATAGTGTGTTGCTTAACCCGCTGTGCCACCAGGGTGGCCCTCTTTGAGTTCATCTTAACAAGGCAGAGCCATGAGGGAGCATGGGCTGAAGATCATTCTATAAGCAGGAACCCTGCCCCACCCTTTGCTACTCTCAGAGGTGATGTGTATGTGTGTGACACTGGGTGGTGAATGGGGTGGTAGAGGCACTCCTATATCGCAGACTCTTTCTGTATCATCAGATGAATGACTGTTTTATTGCTACAGAATTTCTCTAAATTAATCAAATCAGTTTCATCAGAAGAAGACCAACTTCCTTCTTGTATGATGGTACAATACTCATGGACTTGAATGTGGCTCTGCATTTTTTGCCATAATATGATAGAAAAAGTTTTGTTTTCTGATCCAGCAGTACTTAAACTAACAGATGCTCTTGGAAAGCTGTCCACTATTTGTAGAGGAAAATTTTTATGTTGTTAAAATTAGGAAGGTTACTTTTTATCTACTAAAATTTGATATGGAATTAGGCTTGTTCATAAAATTAATATTAAATTGTGGATATGCTTTCTGTTCCTCAGTTCTGTTCCCAAGAAATATGTGATGTGTATATTCTATTATAGGTAAATTTATCACTCTGAAATTGTGGTCTACAAATGATTCATATGACTACCTTTAAGAGCATTTTGAAATACATTTTTAATGAACTGAGTTGCTACTGTTTCAGACTCAGATCATATGCTAATATCAGAATATCTATTTTATTATTACACTTGAGATTTTGACAGGCGGATACTAACCTCAGTCACATGGAAAAAACTCAGATGAAAAACAGTCATTTGCATTTTGGCAATGAGAAAAACAAGCCTTATCAGAGTCTTTCTCCATGTGGAGCTGATTCTATGGATCTGTTAAGAATTCGTCCCAAAATTAGAAACAAACCTATACTTTTAGGTATATGTTTGTACAGTGGTTTGATTATTAAATCTTGTCTTAATTAGGTAAAATGAAGTCCAGAAAACTTCAAAGTACAAAGCTGATCTTTATATATTAACCCCTCTCAGCTTGGGTGTTTAGATTACTCAAGCAGGTCTCCACTTGGCTGTTCTCCAAGTATGTCTTCCATATGTTTAATCAAAATGGCATATACACATTGGGTATTCTCCAGATTTTGAAAATATTTCACCTGCCCTCAATTGTCTAAGGGAATGAAGTAGAATCTTATTAGAGTAAATTTTGAACCTCTGTCTTATTTTAAAATGTTCGTAATAGAACCATCAAGGGATGAATTACTGCTACTGTTCACCCTTTTCTCAGGAGGTGATGAAAACAGTTATTTCTTATTAGGTGATGGTTATAACTTAGATGCCAAAAGTTAACAGGATTCTGTTTAATATTTGTGTGATCTAAACATTTAGAATATAGATTACTGAGAAATAACCACAGATACTTTGCATTTTCCCCATGATCATGGATGAACAGCTATTAACGCTATTCAAATGGAGGGAGTCAAACAGTTGACGTCATAAAAATGTGTTCTCTACTCTTGAGATATTTATTATAACAGAAAACATAAGCTCACAATATTTATTGCTAATTATCTTTAGAGGAATTTGAAACAAAACTGGATTTTTTAGAACATAGTTTATACAATGACTGATGTTAAAGTTTGGAGATTTTCTCCTATTTTGATATTATTTGAATGTATTCAAGAAAGCATTCATTCATGCTTCTTGTAGCTTGAGAATATAAATGTTATTAACCATTCTTGGTAATTTACCTCCTGTTGCCTGATACTCTAATGACAGTTACATGAGAAATTGGTGTGGTAAGAGTTATTTGCCTTATAAGACCATGGTATGAGTGCTGACTAATTTAAGCAGAAATATCCCTGGTATGGGTTTATATATTATTTGTTATACCTACCGGTAAATAATGGGACATGCTTGAAAGGTGAGTGAAAAATCTGCCAGAATGATTTACCATTTTGGTTATTCTGTTTTCACTGAAAGTGTTTTGAGAAACTTAAGAAAATCACAGTCTTACAAAATTTGTTATTTTGATTTTTTGAAGCCATGAACAAATTGAGAAAAGAATTAAACAATCTCTGTTGTTAATATATAGTACTCATAAATGATGACTCACAGAAGTTTTTTTTTTTAAATACCAAGAGGAGACTGTTGCTTTTGCCAGTATCTTTTGTTTTAATAATAAGAAAACAAAGGGCTCTAAAATAGATTTTCCCCATAAATATAAAATAGCAAATGAAAAATAAAAGGGTATAGTAATTTTCTTCCAAACCCATGTCAAGTTTAAATACTGCTACAGATTGATTGATAAAATAAAACTGTGAATGACGAAAACAAAACACAGAGTAGTTACTTGGACATTTTCAGGATTTTTAAAGCATTCTGGTCACTTCCTAATTAATAGAAGAGCGGATCTTGAGTCATATCAACTCTTAATGATATACACAAAATTTCCTAAGTATCCTTAGGCATTTTTGTTGTGACATATTTATTCTTTTTTTTTAAAATGATGCTCTTTTTTTTTTAAAGATTTATTTATTTATACATACAAGAGCTGGGGTACAAGCCAGAGTCGCGGGAGGTGAGAGCATTCACCAGAGACAGAGTGGGGAGCAGAACAGGCAGACCGACCGAAACACACTGCTGAGGGGAGCAGCGGGCACAGCAGGAGAGGTCTGCTGCACCATG